>CM053785.1:317345163-317605163 GCA_028749045.1 Cupressus sempervirens
AAATAGTAGAAAGAGAGCCTGGAAAAATGTATTTTTCTGTGGATTTTGTGCTATAGGAGGATATATAATTCTCTAAATAAATAATCAGTGTGTATTAAGGGACATATTCTTCTTTGTTTTGTTTTTTTTAGAGGATGAGAGTTTAAGTATACCAGAACTTTGGGTTTGTGTATTAGCTTTCTGGTTAATTTTAATCTATGAGTTAGCTTAATTATCTCTAAGTGTAGTCTTGATGCATACAATTATTTTCATGATTATTATTCAAACTTTGGGTTGTGTTATTCATGTGTTTGGAGAGGATAATTTGTCTTTCTTTCTACATTTCTTCTTTAATGTAAGCATTGGGTACATGAGCTTTGTATCATTCACTTTTTGTTTTCTTGTAGATAATCAGTTTCTTCGAATCTACATCATGTTTATGAGTGGATGTTTGCATGCCTTTTGTGATTTTTGGTTAAAAGCATCCATATTTGTATTTTTGTGAATTCATTCCAAATTATACATGGGGAGCTGTATCTAGATAAATCTAGAGGGCATTTATGCTTTTAAATAAAAAAGTGAACCAACTGTTAGTGCATATTTAGTCTTCCTATCTAAGCTTTTGAGGTTTATATATATATATATATATATATATATATATATATATATGTATGTATGTATGTATGTATGTATGTATGTATGTATGTATGTATGTATGTATGTATGTATGTATCTGTATGTATATATTTATATATGTATATTTATATGTATGTATATATATACATATATATACATATGTATACATATACATATATATACATATATATACATATACATATATATACATATATATACATATATATGTATATACATATATATATATATATATGTATATACATATATATATATATATGTATATACATATATATATATATATATGTATATACATATATATATATATATATATATATGTATACATATATATATATATATATATATATATATATATATTTTTTTTTTGGAGGACAATCTATTCACTAATAGAATTTTGGTAACTCTATTAGGGAATCTGAAAATAAACATTTAGTGCCTAATATTTGTTTCTTGAGTTTTATGATTATCTCCATGTGTAGGAGTTTGGAAACTCTATTGCAAAGATCATGCCAAGTATAAAAGTCATGAGAAGATCAAGGCTAGACCCTTCTCTTCCTAAAGTTTATCAAATAGATGATAAAGTGTTATGCAAATTTGTCGACAACTTTAAAGAAATTATTTCTTGGGGTGTTCAAAATAATATAAGTCTTGAAGATGATGCCTCATCTTGGCTACTATGGAAAAGCCTCTATACAAGATTTCACAAGTTGAAAGACTTGCAAGAACTTGAGGAGAAAGTGTCTCAGTTGACAAAATATTTAGAGGTGGTTGATGATGAAGCTCCAGCTACATCTTCACATTGCATCTCATGTAATTATTCAATGCTAGGTGAGAAAGGAATCTAAACATCAATAACCCATCCACAAGATAGCCAAACATGGGAGAACAATAACACTTGGCCTAAGAGCAAGAATTATAGCTACTGAGATAGCCAAGAGAAGTAATGTAGTGCCTGCCCTCATTCACATCTTTTCTGGACATTGTTGCTATTATTATCAAACTATGTTAGACTAGTTTTATGTTGATGGATTAGTGGTATTGTTTTGAGACTATCAGATATTATGTTATGGATTCAGTGGATATATGATGAGATCATTTAGACTTTACATTTCATGTATGCATGATGATTATTACATTGCTTTCAATTATGATGATGATTAGTTAGATGGTTTATTATCGCATGTGTTTATTATGGATACTTACCCCATACTTGCATGTGTATGGTGTGCGTGTTTGTTCTTATTGTATGCCATTTCTGATATGGTTAAGGAAGGGAGTCATAGTCACCTGCTAGTTAGGATCTACATGATGCACCACTTCCTACCATTGCCTGTTTAGCTTAGCATTATATATATTGTATGTACATGCATGGTTTTTATGTAGGTTGCAGGTACCGGGTATCGACTTCCCTGAATTCCTATGATGAGCGTACCCTATTACACTGTCTCAATGATAAGAGAAGGGAGATAAATTCTCAAGTCCAAATCCCAAACCCTTAAACCATTTTTCCTAGTGAATTAGGACAAGTATCTATATATTTTACCCACCGAATGTGTCGGATGACATATTTCATGATTTTTAACCCTTTGGACTAATTTTGTGTGAATTGTTCTATGATGGGTTTTTATATTTTATCGTGGAGGTCTATGGTGGATTTTCTATTAATTAAGTCTTAATAAAAATATTTAATTAATAAATTAATTATTTGAGAGAAAATTAATATAATATACATGATCTTTGATATTTTGATCATAATTAATTAAATGGGAATTAATTGAGGAAAAAGAATTAAATAAAAGAAAATTAGAAATTAAAAATTAATAATAATTATAAAATATTAATAAAGTAATAAATAAATAATAATAATAAAAGTTATAAATATTAAAATGAAAGTTATAAAAAATTAAATAAGAGTTATAAGCTTGCCTAGGAGTAAATGCACCTTTTTATTTCTCATATGTCAACAACACGGGGGTTAGTGCACCAATTAAGCACATGGTGTCTACAACCTTATGACTCATCTAGAAGGTTGGAAAAGATGCATGCTTAGTTGGTGACACCTTCTAGCTCTTTCTAGAGACATTCTAGGTGCTTTCTAAGAGTTCTTTATATTCAGGCATTCCTAGAAGCTTAGACACAACATTTTGGAGAGCGTTTTGGAGAGCATTTTGGAGAGCATTTTGGAACATTGGAGGACTCAAGAACTTTGGAGAAGGGAGGAGCTTGCTCTGCGGGTTTTCTGAGGAAGAGCGAAATAGCATCAGAATCTGGGTACACTCTTTTGATTTTCCTTATGCTATTTCAGCATCTTGTGCTTCCTGTCTTCTTCGTATCTTCCATATGTTTTCTGAGGAATTCTATATTTTGGTTGTATGCTTTCTCAATATAGGTAGTTAAAATTTATTTGAGAAAACCTTATATGCATAGATCTAAAGAGAACACGGGACTAGGGTTTAAATTGTAGCCAAATCCATTAAAAAATTATTGGGTAAATTCAGAGATAATATAGTTTATAGGAAAATTTTGAAAATTGAGACCATTAAATAAATTGTGTATATGTTCATTGTAAAATGTACATGTTTATATTTTTGAATTTGGATATATATATATATATATTTGTTTTTTTTAATATGGACATTGGGGGTTATGTGGATGGAAATCATTTTTGATAATTCAATTTTTATATTTCATTTTTATAAAATGTTATTATTGTATATTATAATATATGTATATTTTGTGTGTGTATATATATATATATATATGTATGTATGTATATAAGTATATGTATATTAGTTATAAATAATTATTTTATGATTTGTATAGATGGATCATTCTATAAAAGATAAATGATTTTTAAAAATGAATAATAACTTATGAATTCGTATTAAAATTGAGAGATATTAATAATTAACTTAATTAAACTTAGTTTGATTAAGGTTAATTATTAGAACGTGTTATAAATCTAAGTTTTGAAATATGAATTTTTTTTTTGATAATATTGGATTCATTGGGGATGATAATTGATTATTGGAATTCAATAAGGGTCATTTTTCAAACAATGTTTATATAAACAAAATATTATTAGATCAATTAGAAAATTGAGTCTAATGGTTTTGGGGAGAAACTTTTATCTATCAAACAAATACATAGGTTAGGTAAAACGTGCAATTTCTCCACTTGATATCTAGATTGGAAAACACACTTAATTCAACTATGTAATTTTAGCAAACCAAAACATGTGCTTGCATTGTGTTTTCTCGATACTATTTGTTTTGGGTTTTGGATTGACTAGTGTTGACTAGTTATAGGACATCTACTAGAGGCTTAGGGATTATGATTGTGATGTCGTGATGATGTCTTATTTCCAATCTTTATAAATCCAACCATGGTTATGTGATGGAATACTCTATGTAATATTTGTGATTACTGATTGTTATAGATGAGATTCTTATGTATGACACACTTGACTTAACCATTTTTGAGTCATCGATCAGTTATCCTTGGGATATTTTCCAGTCACCATGATGGGACTAAAATGTTGATTTATGATGACATGTTGTGACATGTTTGACTCAACCATTTTGGAGTCTTCGATTAGTATGATTTGAGATATTTTTTGGTTATTGAGAACCAATGGATACTTTTGATTATCAGTGATGCTTCAGTTGCCAATAGAGAGCTATTGTGGTCATGATTTTCTTTGGATGCTTTCTCATGGAGATTTGATGCTTTTATTATGCATATTTGATGTTCTTATTATGGATTATCTTTTATGATTTTGAGATTTATGATTCCATGATCTTAGGGTAGGTTATTTGCTTGTAGTGTCGGGAAGTGGCTTGCAATGGGGGTTGGGGCCCTAAGAGGCTGTCAGGGTAACTCATTGTAAGTTGTTTAAAAAGTGAAAACATTCACGCCTAATACTAACTAAATGACCCTAAAATGATAATTGTTTTGTTCTTTCCCATGCCTCGAGTGCTTGTACAAACTAGGATGGGAGTAGTGAGAACGCATGGTTGCGACCTTGCATTCCATAGTATGCCTTGTCAGTATGAGAGTATACTAGTGGCTGCATGAGGATCAGTACAGACCCGTGGAGTTTAGCTAACTGCCAGGGTAACTTCTACATGATATATGCGATGACACTTTCCCGCTTGCATAGTAGGTTCCTACATGTCTTTGTGTGCCTCTGGGAATTAGATGTCAGTTTTGTGTTGAAACCTTTGAGTTAGTATACTTGAGGTTATCTCCTTAGCATGGTGGGAGTGGACCACTTAGGTACCATGCGGTCGGGTGAGATACGTTTGAGACATCGTGGCTGATGCGTCCTTCGTGATGGTGGATATGTATCCTTTCATTGATGATTAACATACGTTAGATGATGTTATCTCATGCTTATATTTGCATGTTAGATTACTTTCTGCATATGATGTAGTATGTCATGCCCAAAGTACGAGGGCATAAACACACAAATCTTTTTTTTTTTTATAATAATTATTATAAAGCTCAAGTTGATAAGTTTGCGATCACATTACAAAAACAGATTCACTTCATTACAACATAAGTTTATAACTCTTGTGAAGGTAAACATCGATAAGATTGAATTTTTGTTATTAAAATATTATCGACATAAATCACGTTATTTTATTAACTACACAACAAGATATGAAAGTTATTTAAATAACATCCTAAAAGAGTTCGGGTTTTAGATTAGTCTGAATATATCTAATCAAATAAAATCTACATTTAAACTTAATTTAAATAGCCAATTTACCTTAAAAATTAAAACTACTTAATACTCAAAATTTAAATTTTATTATCAATGTAAGACTAACCTAGAACTATATTAATTTAACTATCATCACAACTTACAACATTCTAACTCATAAAATTTAAAACTAACTTAATAGTAAACAATCCTGACTAAATATATAAATATTAAAATTTAAAACAATTAACCTTAAACACATAACAATTAAACAACACAATGAATAACTAATCTTGACAAAACAAAATGAAAATTGAAGTATCTTAAATTAAATATTTACTAACTCATAACGTTAACTAAATTTAACTAACCATTAAATTAGAACTTTCTAAAATAATTAAACCACTAAATTAATTAAAACTATACTAACTAAGTCTAAACTTAATCAAATTAAAACTTAACAAATTTACATTTAACTATGTAACTATCTAATTACTAAACCTTAATTTCAACTAAAATATAAGAAAACTTTCTAAAATTTATAAAATAACTAAATTATTTTAAAACTAAACTAGCTAATCTAAAATTAAAACTGACATTACAAAAAAATTTAACATAATATAAAAGCTAACTAAATTACCATAATCTATACTAGCTACCTTAACACTTTAACTTAATTAATCATTTTATATATCACAAATAAAATATAAATAATTAAAAACAACTAACTAAACTAAACTAGACTAGCCTAACATCACAACTAAACATATAAAACTAACACTAAAACCCAACATACAAAATAACTAACTTACTTACAATCTTGACCCCGAAAACATAATGACTCTACCCATCTAAACATCTACATCCTATCCAACACATCCCAACACCCAAGCTAAGCCATGCATTTAAAAAGGCCTAGACGTTGCCCAAGTGCTGGCCAAGCTTGCCTCCTTGCAGGTATGTTCCCCACCAACCCAAGTACATGCAAAACCCAAGAAATAGGGGCATGTAGAGGGAATGAAGGTTAAGCTTTAAAAACAGACAATAAATCTGAACCAGCTTAAATGCCCACTTGAAACTACTTTCTCCAAACCACGTGGCCCCTTGTTGATTGCGTATTTCATGGAGTCTTCAAGGGTCGAATCACATTAAAAAAATTGACTTAGTGTAAAGCAGACACAATATGTTTTAAGACCACCACAATGATAATTTAAACAAAGGTGAGTGCTCAACTTCAAAAGGAGAAGGGTACGATGGTGACATCACCCTGAAAGGAGATATGATTATGAAAAAAAACTCTTACAAAACCCATACTATGAGCTGACGCCTGGGAGTTAAATGCAGGGGTAGATAAGGACTAAGAGTTAATACATTAAGTTATAAATTTTATTAGGTAAGAATAGGATATTTGGAATGCTTAGGTTTTATTTCTTTAGATGGTAGTAATTATTTTATTTTTACTTTATTTTATTTAAACATTTAAAATTAACAAGTTCAAGAGAATATTAATAGAATCTTTTTTGATGCTTTGTGGCAAAAGACAATAAATCTTGTTCCTCATACAAAAGGTAGTGAGCATTTTTACTCTAAGAATAAATTTTCTCAAGTATTATTTTTTTTGAAATTGATTGATTTACTAAGAGGGGTTATCCCTTTTTTTTAAAGTCTAATAGGAGCTATTACAAAATTAAATATTCAAAGAATATGAATGATCCATATACTATAATGCAAGAATTGTTTTGCTTCCAAAAATCTCGAAACTGAAGCTACATTCATGACATAAATTTCATTTTTTCAACATATAAGGAGACTTAAAATTTGCCTAATTGAATCAAACATCATTTCCATCCTATTCTTGATGTCCATCCATCTAAATCAAATTTATGATTAAAGCACATAACAAGGAATTATCATCAAACACGAATTTTATTGGCAAACCTGATTCAAGGGCTCAGCCGGGAAAGAATCAGGAAGAAAACCTGGCTTCGTTGCCAATCCAACAAAGTTTTGAGATACAAATTACATAGAATTTCAATCCTGAATTACAACACTTGAATTTAATTTTCTTCATTACCCTCATCAAGGGATTCATACAATTTCTGCATCACATTTCTACGAACCGTGGAGGAAACAAAATCTAATCAGTTGATAACAAGCAAGACCAAGAAAAATTCAACCATGCATATTCACACTGGGTTTCCACTATAAGATTCAAAATGAATCAACACTAGGGAAAGGTGGATTCTTCCAACCAGGAGAAGTCAAGCACAACACCAAAAAGATGCCCAATCGGGGCTATATACCAAGAACTTCCGTTCTTCCATTTCAACATACCATAATCATACAAGGTTTGTGCTGATAGGTAGGGGCCCATAACACCCTACCCTTTCTCCCTCTTTTCATCCTGAGAAGAGACTCTACACTAGTTGGAGTCCGACAAAACAGACCTTTCCCAAAATTGGTCACTTCTACCCTCTCCAAGGGTGAGTAATACCAAAACACCCATGCAAGAAAAATCTCAAAATTGCAAACATAAACATGAAAGGAAATCATCCAAAAATAACATGGTTTTCAAGCTTCCCAACATACCCACAAACATACAAACATTCAAATAATGACAAGGTAGCATAAGCATGAACCAAGAATGAAATCTGAACAAGGGAGATGAGAATTCCAACCTTCACAAGAGGTAATGGCAATGAAAAAGTTTGAGTAGAGCTTCCCTTTCCTTGCTTCAATCTTCAAGAACTCCTCTCTAAATGTAGAGATTGGGTAACAACCTCCACAAGTCTAAGAAGGGCCTCTAAATAAGCCTCAAACTCAACCACCAAAAGGAGCAATAACTATTTCCACACACTAGCAAATCTAGAAACTCCTAACTCAACCTACACTATGGTTAAACCCTAAGTGGAGATGAGGTGAAGTAACTCAAGATAACCATGGTCAATTTTCGCACAAAGGCAAAAAGAGACTTTTTGAGTGACCTCAAAAGTCAATAAAAGGGGTTTAGGGGTTGGAAAAGACCCCTAACCCATAGCCATACCCTTTGGGTATAATAATTTCATGATTTAAGCCTTAGGAAAAAGGTTTAGAGCCAAACAAAATCTAGGAATAAAATATGACCTTCTAACTACTCTAACATTGCAAATTAAGCACTAATCCGGATTAGGGATGACTAACCCCAATTAAGAACTCGATTAGCAAACTGACACTAACTTAAACCGACTTAGGTCCAAAGGCTACACAACTAACGCTAATCAGCACACTGAAGAACATAAACAATTTACGAGTGTCAAGTTACACTAAAAGAACATAGTTACGAACACTAACATTCACTAAACACCGAAAGATACATACATACATCTCACAATACAATACATGAATTACGAACAACAAGGTTTCCAAAATTAGCACAAAGAGATCAGTTATGTTCCTTCGTAGGGTTTCTCGGCTAAATATTTGCACACTCATTGCACACATCAGTAGTCCTGTAAAATCACATGTACATAAATGTATACATATCAAAAATTCTCATAAATTAAAACATACATCAATAAGGGTTCCTCTCATCCTATTCAATTCTTAACCATTTAAAATATCTTAAACCAAAGTGTTAATCCTACCTCTTTCTTAATTCATCGACATACATATACATAAAACATTAAATGACAACATCAAATATCTAAAAGTGACATCACACAACATGAAATAATATAATATGTTCTGAGCATCAGATAATGTCTCGACATCTCGAGTCATGAGTATCAAAATGATAAAGTAAAATCCAAGGCTATGAAGGGCTGGGGCATGGCCTCACATCCTCCCCCACTAGGCATGAACTTCCTCCTGGAGTTCATCAAAAGACAAGGGTATTGAGATTGCATCCGTGCTGCATCCTCCCAAGAAATCGTGACCTCATCATAACATTTGTACTAGACCCAAACTTGGTCCAACTCTCGACCTCTAGGAGCTAGGGTTTGTCGAGCAATAATATGGATAGTCTCTAGCACTAACTGGCTGACCAACTCCACCTGAAGCCTCAATAACTGCACCCTGATGCTCAATTTGGCGATTGTCAATCGCTGCAAAAACTCTGTGAGACCTGCCCATGTCTCCAACTGTCGGCTCTAAAAAAGCCTCTCTTTGACCACTGGATGACTGTCCCTGTGAACACTCTCTAGCTATGTGACCCATGCCTCCACAAGTATAGCATGGTCCTTGGGTATAAGATCATGCATCCTATGATCTAGACTGCTGTGGTCCTCCTGACCTGCTAGACCCACTGTATCCACCCCTAGAAGACTGCTGAGTCTACACTGATTGTGACTGTGGGGTATGTATTCTCTGATCGTACTGTGATTGCCACTGCTTGGGCTCGAAGCCCTGGTAACCATGTGAGAGTACCTACTATTGCTGAGACTGTTGGCCCTTAGAGGACCCTGGTGTATAGCTTTGATTCCCTTTCCAAGGGGGTTTCTATCAGGTAGAATTTCAGTTCTGAGACCGATCCTGTGATTCCTGTCTACCCTGAGTATCCTCTGCCACTAGTGCTATCTCCACTACCTATTTGAAGGTGGTAGGGAAGGCCATCCAAACTAGACCCTGAAGTGAAAAATTCAAACTCATGATAAAGTGATGTACCCATAGTTTCTCGTCCTTCATGTATTCCACATAAGGAAGGAGCTCGAGAATCTCGCTCTCATACTGAGCCACTGTAAGACCTCTCTGATAAAGAGAATGGAACTCCTCTATCTATTTCTATCAGAAATGCTCTGACAAGTACCTCTCTCAAAATCTTTCTAGGAATGATTCCCATGTGAGGGTATCCATCCTCACTCCACCTATGATCTCCTCTTGATGCCACCAATTGGAGGCATCCCTTGTCAACTGATGAACTGCTAGGCATGCCTTTAGATTACTCCCATAGGGTCGTAATCAAAAGTACCATTGTAGGCTTTGCAACCATGCCTCTGCTACTGTCCCCTCAGTAGAACAAATAAATAATAGTGGCCCAAGTCGAATCAATTCCCTGATATCATCTCCTACATGTCTAGGAGGTCTGTCAAGTGGGGGTCTTCTCTGGTGTATTGACTCACCTTCATGCTCATCCTGCCCCTCTAACTATCTTGGTGGGGGACTTCTAGTCCTCTCTCTACCTCTGGGCCCGCCTCCTCTGGGTCCCTATGCTTCCACTACTGGAATTTGCTGAACTGGCTGAACTATCGGTACTACCATCTGTTGAACTACACTGATCAAAGTTTGAAGTGCACCAATAAGTTCCTAGTTCGGGTTCGGTGGTGGTGGAGGTGGAGGTGGTCCATCCCCCCATCTAGCTCTACCACCTCTCACCCTACGACCTCTACCTCGTGGGTTGCTTTGAGTAATAGGAGGCATCCTACAAAATTTAACGTTTCATTTTAAGTTTTCAGAAGCGTAAGGGTTTAAGGCTCCTAGTGTTGAAACACGAGCTCTGATGCCAAAATGTCATGCCCAAACAATGAGGGCAAAAAAACAAAAATCATTTTTTTTAATAATTATTATTATAAAGCTCAAGTTGATAAGTTTGTGATCACATTACAAGAAAAGATTCACTTCATTACAACATAAGTTTATAACTCTTGTGAAGGTAAACATCGATAAGATTGAATTTTCATTATTAAAATGTTATCGACATAAATCATGTTATTTTATTAACTACACAACAAGATACGAAAGTTATTTAAATAACATCCTAAAAGAGTTTGGGTTTTAGATTAATCTGAAAATATCTAATCAAATAAAATTTAAATTTACACTTAATTTAAATAGCCAATTTACCTTAAAAATTAAAACTACTTAGTACTGAAAATTTAAATTTTATTATCAACGTAAGACTAACTTAGAACTATATTAATTTAACTATCATCACAACTTACAACATTCTAACTCATAAAATTTAAAACTAACTTAATAGTAAACAATCCTGACTAAATATATATATTAAAATTTAAAACAATTAACCATAAACACATAACAATTAAACAACACAATGAATAACTAATCTTGACAAAACAAAATGAAAATCGAAGTATCTTAAATTAAATATTTACTAACTCATAACGTTAACTAAATTTAACTAATCATTAAATTAGAACATTCTAAAATAATTAGACCACTAAATTAATTAAAACTATACTAACTAAGTCTAAACTTAATCAAATTAAAACTTAACAAATTTACATTTAACTATGTAACTATCTAATTACTAAACCTTAATTTCAACTAAAATATAAGAAGACTTTCTAAAATTTATAAAATAACTAAATTATTTTAAAACTAAACTAGCTAATCTAAAATTAAAACTGAGATTACAAAAAAATTTAACATAATATAAAAGCTAACTAAATTACCATAATCTATACTAACTACCTTAACACTTTAACTTAATTAATCATTTTATATATCAACAATAAAATATAAATAATTAAAAACAAGTAACTAAACTAAACTAGACTAGCCTAACATCACAACTAAACATATAAAACTAACACTAAAACCCAACATACAAAATAACTAACTTACTTACTATATTGACCCCAAAAACATAATGACTCTACCCATCTAAACATCTACATCCTATCCAACACATCCCAACACCCAAGCTAAGCCATGCATTTAAAAAGGCCTACACGTTGCCCAAGTGCTGGCCAAGCTTGCCTCCTTGCAGGTCTGTTCTCCACCTACCCAAGTACATGCAAAACCCAAGAAATAGGGGCACGTAGAGGGAATGAAGGTTAATCTTTAAAAACAAGCAATAAATTTGAACCAGCTTAAATGCCCACTTGAAACTGCTTTCACCAAACCACGTGGCCCCCTGTTGATTGCGAATTTAATGGAGTCTTGAAGGGTCGAATCACATTAAAAGCATTAACTTAGTTTAAAGCAGCCACAATATATTTTAAGACCACCACAATGATAATTTAAAAAAAGGTGTATGCTCAACTTCAAAAGGAGAAGGGTACGATGGTGACATCACCCTAAAAGGAGATATGATAATGAAAACAAACTCTTACAAAACCCATACTATGAGCTGACGCCTGGGAGTTAAATGCAGGGGTAGATAAGGACTAAGAGTTAATACATTAAGTTATAAAGTTTATTAGGTAAGAATAGGATATTTGGAATGCTTAGGTTTTATTTCTTTAGATGGTAGTAATTATTTTATTTTTACTTTATTTTATTTAAACATTTAAAATTAACAAGTTCAAGAGAATATTAATAGAATCTATTTTGATGCTCTGTGGAAAAAGACAATAAATCCTGTTCCTCATACAAAAGGCAGTGAGCATTTTTGCTCTAAGAATAAATTTTCTCAAGTATTATTTTTTTTGAAATTGATTGATTTACTAAGAGGGGTTATCCCTTTTTTTTAAAATTCTAATAGGAGCTATTAAAAAATTAAATATTCCAAGAATATGAATGATCCATATACTATAATGCAAGAATTGTTTTGCTTCCAAAAATCCCAGAACTGAACCTACATTCATGACATAAATTTCATTTTTTCAACATATAAGAAAACTTGAAATATGCCTAATTGAATCAAACATCATTTCCATCCTATTCTTGATGTGCATCCATCTAAATTAAATTTATGATTAAATCACATAACAAGCAATTATCATCAAACACCAATTTTATTGGCAAACCTGATTCAAGCGCTCAGCCGGGAAAGAATCAGGAAGAAAACCCCGATTTGTTGCCAATCCAACAAAGTTTTGAGATAAAAATTACATAAGATTTCAATCCTGAATTACAACACTTAAATTTAATTTTCTTCATGACCCTCATCAAGGGATTCATACAATTCTGCATCACATTTCTACAAACCGTAGAGGAAACAAAATATGATCAGGTGATAACAAGCAAGACCAAGAACAATTCAACCATGCATATTCACATCGGGTTTCCACTATAAGATTCACAATGAATCAACACTAGGGAAAGGTGGATTCTTCCAACCAAGAGAAGTCAAGCACAACACCAAAAAGTTTCCCAATCGGGGCTATATACCAAGAACTTTTGTTCTTCCATTTCAACATACCATAATCATACAAGATTTGTGCTGACAAGTAGGGGCCCATACCACCCTACCCTTTCTCTCTCTTCTCATCTTGAGAAGAGACTCTACACTGGTTGGAGTCCAAAAAAATAGACCTTTCCCAAAATTGGTCACTTTTTCCCTCTCCAAGGGTCAGTAATACCAAAACACCCATGCAAGAAAAATCTCAAAATTGCAAACATAAACATGAAAGGAAATCATCCAAAAATAACATGGTTTTCAAGTTTCCCAACATACCCACAAATATACAAACATTCAAACAACGACAAGGTAGCATAGGCATGAACCAAGAATGAAATCTGAACAAGGGAGATGAGAATTCCAACCTTCACAAGAGGTAATGGCAATGAACAAGTTTGAGTAGAGCTTCCCTTTCCTTGCTCCAATCTTCAAGAACTCCTCTCTAAATGTAGAGATTGGGTAACAACCTCCACAAGTCTAAGAAGGGCCTCTAAATAAGCCTCAAACTCAACCACCAAAAGGAGCAATAACTATTTCCACCCACTAGAAAATCTAGAAACTCCTAACTCAACCTACACTATGGTTAAACCCTAAGTGGAGATGATGTGAAGTAACTCAAGATAACCATGGTCAATTTTTGCACAAAGGTAAAAAGAGACTTTTTGAGTGACCTCAAAAGTCAATAAAAAGGGCTTAGGGGTTGGAAAAGACCCCTAACCCATACCCATACCCTTTAGGTATAATAATTTCATGATTTAAGCCTTAGGAAAAAGGTTTAGAGCCAAAAAAAATCTAGGAATAAAATAGGACCTTCTAACTACTCTAACATTGCAAATTAAGCACTAATCTAGATTAGGGATTACTAACTCCAATTAAGAACTCAATTAGAAAACTAACACTAACTTAAACTGACTTAGGTCCAAAGGCTACACAACTAACCCTAATCAGCACATTGAAGAACATAAAAAATTTACGAGTGTCAAGTGACACTTTAAGAACATAGTTATGAACACTAACATTCACTGAACACCAAAAGATACATACATACATCTCACAATACAATACGTGAATTACGAACAATAAGGTTTCCAAAATTAGCACAAAGAGATCAGTTCTGTTCCTTTGTAGGGTTTCTCGGCTAAATATCTGCACACTCATTGCACACATCAGTAGTCTCGTAAAATCACATGTACATAAATGTATACGTATCAGAAATTCTCATAAATTAAAACATACATCAATAAGGGTTCCTCTAATCCTATTCAATTCTTAACCATTTAAAATATCTTAAACCAAAGTGTTAATCCGACCTCTTACTTAATTCATCGACATACATATACATAAAACATTAAATGACAACATTAAATATCTAAAAGTGACATCACACAACATGAAATAATATAATATGTTTTGAGCATCAGATAATGTCTCGACATCTCGAGTCGTGAGTATCAAAATGATAAAGTAACATCTAAGGCTATGAAGGGTCGGGGCGAGGCCTCACATAGTATATGTTAGGAGTGACATTCCTACTATGTTAATACTGATGATCTCTTCGGTGCTTTGGAATGTTATGCACATGGGAATGGCTAGGATCCATGATGGTCTAATGATGCTATTTATGGTTGGGAGGAACCGTGCACTTAGATTATTATGTTTGATCTTTTTAAGATGGATGTTTATATCTTCTATGATTATGTATCATGGATTAGAATAGGATGATGTACTTTATTTCATATATGTATATTCTTTTAAGCTTTTAATATCCTATGACTTGTATAGTGGATGATTGAGCATTTAGAAATGTAATGTATAAACATTGGATTTATCATTATTATTTCATATGGTTGTTAGTTGATTTAGATGCAATTCAATGTAAGGGATCCTTAAAGAATGTAATATGTTATGTATGTTATATTTACTTTTAAATGGACATTGCTATTTCTTTCGTTATGGTGCATAAGTTGTATGTGGTATTTACTTTCATGTAAAATAAAATAAAAAATGCTACCAAACTTAGTGAAATTCTAGGTTAATTCTTTGGATCCCTTGGTGAGGCATTACATTTGGTATCAGAGCCCAAGTTTCTACATTGGGAGCTTTGGGTATTTTGGAACAACTAGAACTTTGAACTCTTAAGAGTATCTTTTCAAAGTTGAAAACTAGGTGAATTGGAACAGAACTTGAACTATTACTTGAATATTTCTCATATTTCAACACTTAGTTTCAAAACTGAAAATTTTACTTAAATTGAACTTAGTCTTTTGCAAACATGTTTCTTTGATTGTAATAGTACTTTTTACTATTGTAGGATGGTATCTGGGACTAGGTCTTCTGTTAGAGGCCATGGTAGAGGTCATGGTCGTGCTAGAGCTATCAGTGTCCATGAGTCTGCCAATGAGAGATCTACTCATGAAGAGAGTAGAGGAGAGCACGCTAGTAGATAGTAGGAAGAGAGCCATAGAGAGGACCAAGCTGAGTCTGAAGAGGTTGATTTGAGATAGATGATGCAGACTAATCTTGACCATCTACCTCCTATTCAAGATCATCCCAATCAGCCAGCTCAGAGTAGTCAGTCTTTTGTTAGCAAGAATAGCCGTCAGCAATCAAATGTACCACCTATGGGTAAAGGATCTGGTAGGAATACAAAATGTTTTTCATGTAGCCAAATTGGACATTATGTAGCTCAATGTCCACAACGAGCACCTCAGTTTTGAGGACCTAGGCCTATAGTTTCAAAGCCTACAGTTGGTGATGCGGGTAGAGCTCATAGAGTGTTTGCAACAGTAGATCACCATCAGGCAGATCATCAGGGAACAATGGTTGAGACCACAAGTGCTATTCGAGGTATATCTCTTTTAGTATTGTTTGATTTAGGAGCTACAGATTTATTTATTTCACCATCTATAGTTTCTAAGTGTAAGCTGGATGTGGTGAAGCAAGATCATGGTTGGCAAGTGGAACTAGTCTCAGGTATTAAGGTCTTCACAGATTTTGTAGTTCATAAGTGTGGGATTAGCTTAGGAAGCTTTGATACTACAGTGGATCTTTGAGTCATACCCCTTGGTTCCTATGATGTGGTTTTAGGCATGGACTAGCTTAGCTCTCATAGAGCTAGTATAGATTGCAGGAAGAAGATTATTACATGCCAAGATGACCAAGGGAATGGTGCGAAGATAGTTGGGATACCAAGGCCTATATCTCTACGGATGATTTCTGCTATGCAATTGAAGTGGAATTTTCATAAGGGATGTCAGATATTTGTTGTTATGGTAAATGATCTTGATGAGGAAGATCCTGTGAGGAAGACTTTATATCACCAGATTTTATAGGAGTATGCAGATGGTTTTCCAAGTGAGATTTCAGGCATGCCTCCGAAGAGGGACATCAATTTTAGTATTGATCTGATTCCTGGAGCAGAGCCTATCTCTAAAGCTCCTTATTGTATGACTACATAGGAATTGGGTGAGTTATGTCTTTAGCTAGAGGAACTTCTAGCCAAAGGGAGTAGTCGACCTAGTGTATCACCATGGGGAGCTCCAGTGCTCTTTGTGAAGAAGAAAGATGGTTCTTTGCACCTTTTTATTGACTATAGACAATTGAATAAGTTGACTATTAAGAATAGGTATCCTCTACCTAGGATTGATGACTTATTTGATCAGATCAAGGGAGCTACAATATTCTCCAAGATTGACCTTAAGTTAGGATACCACCATCTTCGCATTAAGGAAGCTAATATTCACAAAATCTCCTTTCAAACTCGCTATGGGCATTATGAGTTTACAGTGGTACCTTTTGGGTTGACTAATGCTACATTCGTTTTCATGAGTTTGATGAATGGTGTGTTCTAATCTTATCTAGAAAGATTTGTACTTGTGTTTCTTGATGATATATTGATATATTCTAAAACTCAAAAGGAGAATAAGGAACACCTGCGGTTGGTATTGCGATGTTTAAGAGACAATCAGCTTTATGCCAATGCAACTAAGTGTCAATTCTTCAAATCGGAGATTCAATATTTAGGGCATGTCATTTCAGGTGATGGTATTTCAGTGGATCCTGAAAAGATTTAGGCAATAATAGATTGGCCTACATAGACTAATGTGTTAGAGATCCATAGTTTCATGGGCCTAGCTAGTTATTATCACAGATTTGTCCAAAACTTCTCCAGAATAGCACATCCTATCACTTCTCTTCAGAGGAAAGGAAAGAAGTTCGTGTGGATAGAGAAATGTGAGGAAGCATTTCAAAAGCTCAAGGAGCTTTTGAATAGTGCACCAATCTTAGCAGTACATGATTCAGAAGGTGATTTCATGGTGTGTACAAATGCTTCTCTTGAAGGGATTGGGGTAGTTTTGATGCAGAATGGACGGGTAATTGCGTATGAATCATGAAAGCTCAAGGATCATGAGCTAAATTATCCTATGCATGATCTTGAGTTAGCAATAGTAGTTCATGCTTTGACAAGGTGGAGACATTTCTTGTTCGGGCACAGATTCGAGCTACATAGTGACCATCGCAGTCTTCAGTACATTTTCACTCAGCCTAATTTGAATGCTCGACAGAGGGAATGGATGGAATTTCTATGCGACTATGATTTTAATGTAAAGTACATTTAGGGAAAGGAGAATGTGGTGGCAGATCCTTTGAGGCACAAGAGACATGTGGTATCATCTATGACTCTTAGTGTGGATTTGAGGAGTCAGATTCTTCAGGCACTTCCTACAGATTCTTGGTATCAGGAAGTGTGCAGAGAGATAGATTCAGGAAGACCTTTGGAAGGTAAGTTTGCAGGCTATGTTCAAGAGTTAGATGCTCTTCTTAGACATTTGGGGAGGATTTATGTGCCATTATTGGATGAGCTTTGTACTCTGATTTTAGCAGAAGCCCATCGTACACCTTACTCAGCACATCCAGGTGTCAAGAAGAGGCATGCTGATTTAAGACGTTTGTTCTAATGGTCTGGGATGCAGCGAGACATTGTTATTTTTGTGGCTAGGTGTCTTGAGTGTCAAAGAGTGAAGGCAGAGCACTAACACCTAGCTAGACTTTTGCAGCCAAATCTCATTCCTTCATGGAAGTGGGATATCATCTCCATAGATTTCATAGTAGGATTACCTATGACTGTTCGTCGTCATGATGCTATCATGGTCACTGTTGATCAGTTGACTAAGGTGGAACATTTTTCACCAATCAAGTCTTCCTACACAAAAGCTTCTATGGCTAATGTCTTCATGCGTGACATTGTGAGATTACATGGTATTCCCCGAAAGATCATTTTTGATAGGGATCCTGTATTCACATCCGCATTCTGGACATCATTGCAGGATGAGCTTGGAGCACAATTAAACTTTAGTTCATCATATCATCCAGAGACAAATGGTCAGACAGAGAGGGTGAATCAGGTTTTGGAGGATATGTTACGGATGTATGTGATGGATAGGCAGACACATTGGGAGGACTATCTCTACCTAGTGGAGTTTTCTTACAACAATGGGTATCACAGTTCTATTGGCATGGCACCATTTTAGGCATTATATGGATGTCCTTGTCATACACCCTTGAGTTGGGATAGTCTTGAGGATCACGTCTTGTTGGGTCCTGAGATGCTTCATGATATGGAGCAATAGGTAGTGCATTCCCATGAGCACTTGACTACGGCACAGGATAGGCAAAAGAAGTATGTTGATGCACATAAGAAAGATAAGCAGTTTGCTAAGGGTGATAAGATTTTCTTGAGAGTGCGACCACAAAAGAGTCTAATCTGATATGGAAAGGGTTCTAAGCTAGCACCTCACTTTGCGGGACCATCCAAGATTCTAGAGAGGATTGGCCCGGTTGCTTACTGCCTTGCTCTACCGCCTAGCCTAGCTCACATTCATGATGTTTTCCATGTTTCAGTACTTAGGCAGTATATCCCTAATGTTGTACATGTTCTCGATTGGAATGCATTGCAAGTAGAGGACAGGCAGTTGGCTTTGGAGCCGGTTTGTATTTTGGAGCAGCGGGAGTTGATCCTCAGGGGTAGAACCATCGAGCAGGTAAGGGTCCAATGTGACCCTACTAATGATTCTTCAGCTACATGGGAGGATGCAGCTAGATTACGGGAGTTATATCCCTACCTATTTGTAGGCTTCCAGGAGTAAGCCTAACCCAAGGGGGGGTGGATGTAGTGCCTACCCTCATTCACATCTTTTCTAGACATTGTTGCTATTATTATTAGACTATGTTAGACTAGTTTTATGTTGATGGATTAGTGGTATTGTTTTGAGACTATCAAATATTATGTTATGGATTCAGTGGATATATGATGAGATCATTTAGACTTTACATTTCATGTATGCATGATGATTATTACATTACTTTCAATTATGATGATTATTAGTTAGATGGTTTATTATCTCATGTGTTTATTATGGATACTTACCCCATACTTGCATGTGTATAGTGTGTGTGTTTGTTCTTATTGTATGGCATTTATGATATGGTTAAGGAAGGGAGTCATAGTCACCTGCTAGTCGGGATCTACATGATGCACCACTTCTTGCCATTGCCTGTTTAGCTTAGCATTATATATATTGTATGTACATGCATGGTTTTTATGTAGGTTGCAGGTACCATGTATCGACTTCTCTGAATTGTCAGGATGAGCATACCCTATTACACTATCTCAATGATAAGAGAAGGGCGATAAATTCTCAAGTCCAAATCCCAAACCCTTAAACCATTTGTCCTAGTGAGGTAGGACAAGTATCTGGATATTTTACCCACCAAATGTGTTAGATGACATATTTCGTGATTTTTAACCCTTTAGACTGATTTTGTGTGAATTGTTCTATGATGGTTTTTATATTTTATCTTGGAGGTCTATGGTGGATTTTCTATTAATTAAGTCTTAATAAATAGATTTAATTAATAAATTAATTATTTGAGACAAACTTAATATAATATCATGATCTTTGATATTTTGATCATAATTAATTAAATGAGAATTAATTGAGGAAAAATAATTAAATTAAAAAAGTTAGAAATTAAAATTTAATAATAATTATAAAATAATAATAAAGTAACAAATAAATAATAATAATAAAAGTTATAAAAATTAAAATGAAAGTTATAAAAAACTAAATAAGAGTTATAAGCTTGCCTAGGGGTAACCGCACCTTTTTATTTCTCATATGTCAACAACACGGAGCTTAGTGCACCAATTAAGCACATGGTGACTACAACCTTATGACTCATCTAGAAGGTTGGAAAAGATGCATGCTTAGTTGGTGACACCTTCTAGTTTTTTCTAGAGACATTCTAGGTGCTTCCTGAGAGTTCTTTATATTCAGGCATTCCTAGAAGCTTAGACACAACATTTTGAAGAGCATTTTGGAGCATTGGAGGACTTGGGAACTTTGGAGAAGGGAGGAGCTTGCTCTGCAGGTTTTCTAAGGAAGAGCGAATTAGCATCAGAATCTGGGTAGACTCTTGTGATTTTACTTATGCTACTTCTGCATCTTGCACTTCCTATCTTCTTCGTGTCTTCCATATGTTTTCTGAGGAATTCCATATTTTGCTTGTATGCTTTCTCAATATGGGTAGTTAAGATTTATTTGAGAAAACCTTATATGCATAGATCTAAAGAGAACACAGGGCTAGGATTTAAATTGTAGCCAAATCCATTAGAAAATTATTGGGTAAATTTAGAGATCAAATAGTTTATAAGAAAATTCTGAAAATTGAAACCTTTAAATAAATTGTGTATATGTTCATTGTAAAATGTACATGTTTATATTTTTGAATCTGCACACACACACACACACACACACACACACACACACATATATATATGTTTATATGTTGTGATACTTGATTAAAATCTATGAGTATATATATATATAAATATACATACATACATACATATATATATATATATATATATACATATATATATACATACATATATTGAATAATCGGATATTATAAATCGCAGTGATAAAACTTTATTAAAATTTCAAATCGCAAATTGCATCAATGGGAAACATTTTATTAAAAATGTTATATAAAAAATATATATATAGCAAAGCACATTGAGGGGCATGTATGGTACCCTATACCCCCGTGGGTCGCAAAGGCCTGCCATCGCAGGACTGCGATGATAGGGGTACACTGTACCCACTGTCAGCGCATTGCCTACCGCCATAGGTATTGCGTACCGTAGTGGGGGGAAAAAAAAATATATTTATATTTGTTTTTTTTAATATGGATGTTGGGGGTTATGTGGAAGGAAATTGATTTTGATAATTCAATTTTTATATTTCATTTTTATAAAATGTTATTATTGTATAGTATAATATATGTATATTTTGTGTATATATATATGTGTGTGTGTGTGTGTGTGTGTATACATATATGTATATTAGTTATAAATAATTATTTTATGATTTGTATAGATGGATCATTCTATAAAAGATAAATGATTTAAAAATATGAATAATAACTTATCAATTATTATTAAAATGGAGAGATATGAAAAATTAACTTAATTAAACTTAGTTTGATTAAGGTTAATTATTAGAACGTGTTATAAATCAAAGTTTTGAAATATGCAATTTTTTTTTGATAATAGTGGATTCATTGGGAATGATAATATATTATTGGAATTCGATAAGGGTCATTTTTCAAACAATGTTTATATAAACAAAATATTATAAGATCAATTAGAAAATTGAGTCTAATGGTTTTGGGGAGAAACTTTTATCTATCAAAAAAATACATGGGTTAGGTAAAACATGCAATTTCTCCACTTGATATCTAGATTGGAAAACACACTTAATTCAATTATGTAATTTTAGCAAACCAAAACATGTGCTTGTATTGTGTTTTCTCTATGCTATTTGTTTTGAGTTTTGGGTTGACTAGTGTTGACCAGTTATAGGATGTCTACCAGAAGTTTGGGGGTTATGATTGTGATGTTGTGATGATGTCTTATTTCCAATCTTTATAAACCCAACCATGGTTATGTGATGGAATGCTCTATGTAATGTTTGTGATTACTGATTGTTATAGTTAAGATTCTTATGTATGACACACTTCACTTAACCATTTTTGAGTCATCGATCAGTTATCCTTGGGATATTTTCCAGTCGCCATGATGAGAATGAAATGTTGATTTATGATGTCATGTTGTGACATGTTTGACTCAACCATTTTGGAGTCTTCGATCAGTATGATTTGAGATATATTTTGGTTATTGAGAACCAATGGATACTTTTGATTATTGGTGATGCTTCAGTTGCCAATAGAGAGTTGTTGTGTTCATGATTTTCTATGGATGCTTGCTCATGGAGATTTGATGCTTTTATTATGCATATTTGATGTTCTTATTATGGATTATCTTTTATGATTTTGAAATTTATGATTCCATGAGCTTAGGGTAGGTTATCTACTTGGAGTGTCGGAAACTGGCTTGCAATGGGGGTCGGGGCCCTAAGAGGCTGCCAGGGTAACACATTGTAAGTTGTTTAAAAAGTGAAAACATTCACACCTAATACTAACTAAATGAACCTAAAAAGATAATTGTTTTGTTCTGGCCCATGCCTCGAGTGCTTGTACAGACTAGGATGGGAGTAGCGAGAATGCATGGTTGCGACCTTGCATTCCATAGTATGCCTTTTCAGTATGAGAGGATACTAGTGGCTGCATGAGGATCAGTACGGACCCGTGGAGTTTAGCTAACTGCCAGGGTAACTTCTACATGTTATATGTGATGACACTTTCCCGCTTGCATAGTAGGTTCCTACATGTCTTTGTGTGCCTCTGGGAATTAGATGTTAGTTTTGTGTTGGAACCTTTGAGTTAGTATACTTGAGGTTATCTCCTCAGCATGGTGGGAGTGGACCACTTAGGTACCATGCGGTCGGGTGGTAGTGTTTTTCCACTCTTATCATTTGAGATCCGTTTGAGACATCGTGGCTGATGCGTCCTTCGTGATGGTGGATATGTATCCTTTCATTGATGATTAGCATATGTTAGATGATGTTATCTTATGCTTATATTTTTCATGTTAGATTACTTTTTGCATATGATGTAGTATATGTTAGGAGTGACATTCCTACTATGTTAATACCAATGATCTCTTTAGTGCTTTGGAATGTTATGCACGAAGGGATGGCTAGGATCCACGATGGTCTAATGATGCTATTTACGATTGGGAGGAACCGTGCACTTAGATTATTATGTTTGATCTTTTTAAGATGGATGTTTATATCTTCTATGATGATGTATCATGTATGACATGTGATAATCTTTACTTTGATGTATCATAGATCAGAATAGGATGATGTACTTTATCTCACATATGTATATTCTTTTAAGCTTTTCATACCCTGTGACTTGTACAGTGGATGATTGAGCATTTAGAAATGTAATGTATAAACATTGGACTTATCATTATTATTTCATGTGGTTGTTAGTTGATTTAGATGTAATTCAACGTAAGGAATCCTTAAAGAATGTATATATGTTATATTTACTTTTAGATGGACATTGCTATTGCTTCTATTATGGTGCATAAGTTATATGTGGTATTTACTTTCATGTAAAAATTTTTTTTTAAAATGCTACCAAACTTAGTGAAATTCTAGGTTTAATTCTTTGGATCCCTTGGCGGGGCATTACAAGGAAAGCATTGACACTAACTTTCAACATATAGATAATCTATTGAAAACATTTAATGTTTCCCTTCTTGATGAAGAAGGAGAAAGATTTCATAATCAAGAGGATCCCTCCGAATGTGTTTCAGTTATCAATCTAAATCCTACTAAAAGTAAAGAGCTGAAATATTTTCCATCATGCATAGAAGAAAACAAAGGAAAAGCTTTTCCTGCTGTTCTTCAGAAGATAGACTCACCAACTAAATTTGAAGATGATAAGTTTTAGCATGAGACCTCCTTTTAGAATGATAAGAATGCAAAAAAAAAGATAGATCTACAGACCTCTGAGTTGAGTAGTTTTCAACAAGATGATCATGTTGCATTTCAAGTAGAGGTAATCCATCTTTGAAAAAATTCAACAATAGCAAGAAAGAGTGAAGACGGGTATGAAAATTTAGGAGATAAAGTCACCTAGAGTGAACTCAATCCACTTTTCTTGCCAATGGGGTTTCTTGAGAATGTTGCTATCAAATGAAATCCTTTATTTCAGCCTCAAGATTCATCATTAAATGATGGAAATATGTCCAGTTCTTCCATATTAGAAAATGCTGAAATTCTGATGGAAAGAGGAAAGGTTGGAGTTAGTCCCCAACCAGTTGAAAACTCTATTGAAACACCAGGTGAAACTCTCATCTACGTGAAAGAGGAAGACATCATAAGCAATTTTTTATCATTTCTTGAGCAAGAAGATTCCTCTTTGGATAGCCAAGGTATGAATACAAAAAAAATGGGTTACAAAGGTCAGTTTGGTCATTCACTTCATTCTTTTCAGTGTGATCCTACTGAAGATAATGTTATGAAGTCTAAAGATGTGTTGGGAGAAAAGAAACATCAAATGTTTCTCATATTTGATGATGCCCTAATTTTTGATAGAGTTGGAAATTTTTTTTTTGATAAATGTTATCCCATGGTAAAAGAATCATCTCTATTTAATGGTGTGAGACATGATTCTCATGATTATGAGAAATAACAGATCTTTTTAAACTATAGTTGGCAAGCTAATGAAGAACTTTTTGAAAATTGTTCTCTTCAATTAAAAACCTTTCTTGATTTAAAAGATGATGGAGAAAATCCATCCGAAGATGAAGAAGGCTACGATGAGATTTGATTATTCAGGACAAAATTTTGGGTTGCCAAAAATTTGTATACTATGAGATTAAGTTTCAGCATTGAAGAGATCACCAGGAAGTAGTGGTCTATAGTTACTCCATTAAAGCACATCCTACTACTACAGATGGGTTCTTACTTCTCCCAACTAGTAAATGGGTTCACGAGAGCTCTTCTTTGCTCTAGTTCTCATGGTAGGCTCTCTTCCTACATTTGTATATATTATGAATGTTCAATTTGTGTGTGTAGTGTTAGTTTGAATAATGTGCAAGCTTCATGCTTGTTTGTAGTTTAGGTGTTTTTTTGGTTAGCTTTGTCCTATTCCCCTTCGCCCTCTTTGCAAGGAACTCCTAATTTTTCTCTTCTTGGTGACTCTATTCACCCAATGGATAAGGAACTTGTCTTTTTCCATAGATTGCTGAAGTTCTCTATTATTGAGTCAAAAATAGTCCCATGGTTAGAACCCCTATTGGTACCTAATATAGATCCAGAGATTAAAATTTTCAGTGTGGAGAGTATAATTCATCTTTCTTATGTTTGGAGACAATAATTCATTTTTCTTTCTATATTTCTTCTTTAATGTAAGGATAGGGTAAATGAGCTTTGTATCATTTACTTTTTATTTTCTTATAGTTAATTAATTTCTTCGCATCTACGCCATGTTTATGAGTGGATGTTTGCATACCTTTTGTGCTTTCTGGTTAAAAGCATCTGTATTTATATTTCTATGAATTCATTGTAAAGTATACATGGGGAGTTGTACCCAGATAAATTTAGAGGGCATTTATGCTTTTCAATAGCGAAGTGACCCAACTATTAGTGCATATTCAATCTTCTTATCTGGCCTTTTGGGGTTAATATGTATGTTTTTCTTTGAAAGACAATTTATTCAGTAACACTCTTGAACCATTGGCTTGATTGTCTATTATATCCACTTTTTGGAAATGCCATCTCTTGATATATAGGCTCAAGACTATGGTAGCACTCTTTCATCAAGTTTTCAGACTTCATCAGGATAGTCTAAGGCCTCAAATAGTGAGCCTGGATATTTTTTTGTAAATGTTTCCACCAAAAATCTCCAATAACTTCTTTGATACTTAAGCTGGAGTAATGAAATTTTTATAGTAGGATTATAACTCTAAAATGAACCTTCCTATATAAAATGAGAACATTCCAAGCTCATATGAAAAACTTACTAAAAATAGCAAGTTCCTAGAAATAGCAACCCCCATGTCTACTAGTCCTTATTAAATACAAAAGACTGGAATAAAAATATTTTTAAGTGATGCAAGATTGCTCTTACACCTGGGATGCTCCTACATCAGACACTTGGGGTAATTTGAGAAGTGACTCTTTCATGTCTCAGGTGTTCAGAGGAAAACCAAGATGGTTAACCTCCTCCCATGCTTTCCATGATCAATCATCTATTGGCCTTCCTTTCCATTTGACTAGGTATTCCTCATAAGCTATGTTCCTTGTACTTTTTCCAACATGATTTTCGAATATCTCCTCAATCTCCTTTTTAGTTGAACTAGCTGCTAGAATACTCCACCACACTTCTGCAACTTCATCTCTATGACCTCCTTCATAATACACTATCAAATACAAAATATTAAATAATGGTAAAATATTCAACTCAATAGGAAACTCCACTTCATAAGAATTTCCATAATCATGTCTTTTCACTATCTTTCATGGTCCAAACTTCTTCATCTTCGGCTTATTATATGTACCCATTAGAAAATGCTCTTTTCTCAAATGAACCATGACTTCATCTCCAATCTAAAATTCCTTATACCTCCTTTTTACATCTTCCTAAATAATGTACTATGTACTCATCTTTATGATGTGCTTCCTCACCTCCTCGTGGATTTTCTTCAAATGTTCAACAAATTCATCTACTTTAGCACTACTTATTTCTCCTTTATCCAATTGGCACAATTCAGAAGTATTTCTAGGACTACTCTCATATACAATCTAGAATTGTTATTTACCAGTACTCCTATTAATAGAATTATTATATGCAAATTTTTCTTATAGTAAAATCAGATGCCATCCTTTTGGTTTGTCTCCAACCAAACATCTCAGCAAGTTTCCCTAACTATGATTCACAACTTTTGTCTATGCATTAGTCTATGGATGATGTGATGAACTAAAATTCAACTCTATCTTAAATTTCTTCCACAATCTATGCCAGAAATACCCAACAAATTTGGTATCTCGATCTAAAACTATACTCTTTGGCAGACCATGTAGTCTCACCACTTCTCTGAAAAATAACTCTACAACATGAAGAACATCACTAATTTTCTTGCAAGGAATAAAATGTGCCATCTTTGAAAACATGTCAACCACCACAAAAATAGAATCATGCCCATGTGGCATCCTTGGTAATCTAAGAAAAAACTCAATGCTATCATCCTTCTGCTACTTCTCTGGTACAGGTAATGGTTGGTACAACCTCATATTCTGGTTCACTCCTTTTGCTACCTAACATACTCTACAACTTTGTACAAACTTCTTCACATCTTTCTTCAACTGTGGCCATTATTAATTCTCAACAACCAAAGAAATGGTCTTATCTCTGCCAAAATGTCCAGCCAATCCTCCACTATGCTTCTCCTTGATTAGATTCTCTCTCATTGAACTTCTGGGAATGCACAACTGGCTTCTTTTGAAAAAAATACTATTCTAGATCATAAAATCCAACCACTTTGTCCTATCAAGTGTAACATATTTTGTACAAGCCTTCCATGCTTCACCAAAATTAGGATCATCTAGATACAAAATACTGAGTTCCTCAAACCCAACCACTTCTATCTGCATTTCTATAAGTAAAATTTGTCTTCAACTAACAAAATCTAAAAATTTGTTAGACTTCTCACTCCTATGTTTGAAAAGAAATGTATAACTCTACAAAAACTCAACCCACTTTAAATACTTCTGCTTCAATTTTCCTTGACTATTTAAATATTGTAAAGCTTGATGAACAGTATATAAAACAAACTACTTAGGAAGAAAATAGTGTCTCTAATTCTTCAATGCTTGAATATAGCATAAAATTCTTGATCATAAACAAAATATTTTCATTTTGTATCTTTCAACTTCTCACTAAAATAAGCAAGAAGTCTACCTTCTTGGCTCAAAATAGCTCCTATTACAATACCACTAGCATCACAGTCTCCTTGAAACACCTTGTTAAAATCATGAAGTACTAAAATAGGCTACTCAATAACTTTCTATTTTAATAGATTAAAACTCTTATCAGCTCCAATAGTCCACTTGAATTCTTTCCTATCCCCTCTCATTGTTTCAGTCAGGGGTTCACAAATACTACTAAAACCTTTTATGAACTTTCTATAAAAACTAGCTAGTTCATGAAAGGATCTTACCTCTATTACACTCCTTCGAGTAGGCCATTCAAGGAAAACCTTTACTTTCTCTGGGTCCATTTTTTAGACCTTATGTTGAGACTACAAATTCCAGGTACACCAACTCCTTCTTTACAAAACTGCACTTCTTTACGTTTATCAACAACTTTTCTTCCCTCAACTTATCAAACACCTTGCGATTTGGATCAAATGTTCCTCCAATGTTTTACTAAAGATCAAAACATCATTTAGGTAATATAACCTATATATATCATCCATTCTCCATTCTTCTTTGGTTCTAATATGGCTAGTACAACACATGGACTTAGACTCTCTCGAATCAAACCTCTTTACAAAAACTCATATAAATTCATGTTCAACTCTTCACCTTTTGGTGGTGTCACTTCATATTTTTCCTTGTTTGGCAAACTGGCTCCTAGAACAAAATCCATCTGGTGACCGATCTTCCTCATTAGGAGCAATCCATTAGGTACATTATCTAACACAATATCAAATAACTCTCCCAAAATATTTGCAACTTCTATAAGTACCTCCTCTACTTCTTCTTTATTATCTTTTTGAATTATAGAAAAAATCACATGCTCACACTTCATACCTTTGAGAAACATTTTTCCATCAACAAAACATATTTTGGCAGCACTACATACCTTTCCTTGTTTCTCCTTAAATGGCTTCAACTTATGCTTCACTCCATCCTTGGTCAGAGTTTAGCTATTTGCTCACCCATCATGTATATTATGCCTATCAAACTAGTATGTCTGTCATCCTAGAATGTGATGATCTAGCATCTTCATTAACATGTGCAACTTTGGTCTAGCCTTCTGTTCTTCAATCTATCCTTCCTTGGTGCTAGGAACATTCAAATTCTCTATGCCCTTCTTCTCCATAGTGAAAACATTTCACACATAAGCCTCATCTTCTAGATCCTTGTCCTCTCCCTCTTCCTCTCTAATATCTATTGTTCTAATCATGGAAATCATTAGAATTGTTTCCCCTCTAATTCTTACTACTATTTCCATCCTCATCCTTTTTCTTTCGATCATCATTACAGCCTCCATAAGATCGTCTGCTAGATCTTCCACAATGACCTCTTCCACTATTCTTGTTGTCAACCTTCTTTCTTAGTTTCTCCTCAACTCTTAGGGAAAATTGGTATGCCTCTTTAATACTATTCATTCAAATGAGACTTAGCTCATCCTAACTACTTGGCCTTAAACCATTATGATAATAGGCCACTTTCTCCTTATCAGCTTATCAATGGTCAATTCTAATGAGAACTTGGTATAAATCATTGGTATACACTTGAATAGATTTTCTCGCTTGCTTCAACCCTTGCATTTTTTTTCAATAGATCAAGCTCATAATCTATGGGAATGAATTGTTTCTTTAGTTTAGCTATCATCTAATCCTATCCAGTGATTTTTTCCTTTCCTTTTCTATTTCGGTCCAACTAAACCTCCTGCCACCAAATCTTTTCATGTCCCTTCAGTTGTGCCTTTGCAAACTTGACCCTATCAGGATCCTCAATATCTTCATACTCAAACTACTCCTCTAGTTCATTGATCCAATCGATCAACTCCTCTAGGTTAAGATTTCCCAAAAATGTGGAAACCTCAAACTTAGGTATTTTACCAATCTTGTTGATGCCTTTAAAAAGCCTCTCTTCCTCTAGGTTTAGAACTTCCTCTAGTTCAGAATTTTCTTCTTCTTCTTCCTCATCCTCGCTTTCATCTCTTACAAATTTTTTTTTTCCTCTATACATTTGTTCTTCTAGTGCTTGCATTTTTGTTTGGAGGGCTCTAAAACCCTCAAGTGTAACACCTATAGATCTTTCACCACACTCTCTTTGTGGAGGCATTTTTTGTGATTTCACTAAAACCCTAGTGCAAACTACCTCACAATCAATGATCTATCCATACACTCAAGAACTCTAGCTATGATACCATTTGACAAAGGTATGCTCTGATACCACTTGATGAAGTGTATTCCCCTTAATACCATAAACAAATAATAGAAGCAAAGAAATAATAGCAAATACAAGAATAAAATATGGACTTGTTATTATATTTGCAAATGTGGAATTATATAATTCACAAGTATAATAAGCTAACCCACATGGGTACCTTCATTACAATAATATGCAAGACAATTTTGTGAACTACACCCGAAACTGTCCTAGACAATATTCGAGTCTTTCTTAAATAGGCAATTTCATGTTGCCCAAGAAGGTTCTAGACATTGAGACTTAATACCTAGGGTCAATAGACCCTAACAATACATATAGAGTCAGCCAAATACATCTTTGACAATTATTTATGATATTTTGGGAAGGGCTATCAAGTTGCTTTGGGGAACTCCATTGTATTGACCCGAGTACCTCAACTAAATCTAAATTTCTCTATGCTATGACTTGTGTGAACATTGGAAACTGGAGAATCTTCCCTTAGTTATTATAATTAACTCTAAGCAAGACATTATAAAGAAGTAAGTGGAGTTTGAATCTCTCCCCTTCTAATTTTTTGTAACAAAACTGGTCATTAGGCTAAGAACTGACCTAAGAAGAAGAATAAAATGACTAGGTAGGAAGTCCCTTCTTCAAATCCCCCCTCCTATGTTCCTCATCCTGAATTGGTTTGGATAGAAAAACTATCGGCTGAAAAAAAACAAGACACTAATACTTTGGGATAATCCCAAATGTAGGGGAAAAGCCTTGTTCCCTCGTAGCCTGTTATTGAATAGCCCATTGCTATTATGTCCTCAAGTTCCCTTTTGGTTTCTAGGAAATTGGATTTCATGGTTATTTCTCATAAGGCACTAGATATGGAGAACCCTATGCCTAAGAAGCCACCTGCTAAGATTGGGAACTTGAAAGGCTCAAGGGTTTAGGAAACTATAGTAAAAGACCTTGAAGAATGAGAGATTGGGTAGATTGGTTTTGAGAAATGTTAGAGTCCCACCCATGTAGTGTTGCTAGGTCTAATTACTTCAATGCAAGGGGGATGGTTGAGCCAGGTGTAATGTATCTTTCTAAGGCATTAGTTAAGCTTTCGTCAGATTTTCCAAAGCCTCTACCTTCATTCGTTTTGAAAACCTAGTTTCTTTCTAGTTCTGGCAAAAGCTTACAAATGACAAATAGAGACCGAAGTCAATGGGTAGAGGTTAATAGGATGAAGAAGAAATTCATGACTTCTAACTAGTTCTTCAGTATGATTTCTAGGTCAAAGTCCAAATCAAATATGAGAGGGAAGAAACTAAGCTTGGGTGGGAAGAATAATAAAGAAACTAGAGAAACAAAAAGTTAATCCCAAATTCATGTCAATTATAAAAAATTGACTATTTAGAGGAGCTATACGAAATATTATAAGGGAAGATTATGTCTTGGAACATAAGAGGCTTGAATGTTGTTCATAAGTAGGATATTGTAAGAAGTGTGATTTGAGATAATAAACCTAACATCCTTTAGGTTCAAGAAACTAATATACCAAGAGAAAAAGTGGAACTTATCTCTTTTATCAAAAACTATAAAGTGTTTGGTTCTAGTTCTCAAGGAGCATTATGAGGAGTTTTCTAATTCTAGAATAAGGCTATTGTTCAAGGTGAGTTGATCATATCCAAGAAAACTATATTGTGTATTCTATTTTCTCATATTAGGAATAAATTCTCTTGTATTCTCTCTAATGTTTATGCTCTCAATACAAATGTGGGTAGACTATATTTTTGGGAGAGATTGGGTGCCTTCAAAGACTATGTTTGTATAGAATCTTGGCTAATTTTGTGGATTTTAATACTTACTTAGAGATTTAGAGAAGTTTGGAAGCATTCAAACCCAAATCTAGTTAGAGGGTAGGTTGGATTTGATGAAGTTCATAGATTCTCAAGCCATAGATGATGTTGAGCTTCAAGGTCTAAATTTTATGTGGTCTAACCATAGATCTGGGGATGACCTAATTCAAGTTAAGCTTGATAGGGTTCCTTTCTTAGTTGATTGACTTTTTTTTTTGTTGCTCCCTGGTGGCCCTTCCTAAAATAGGTTTGGATGGTTTTCATATTTCTCTTCTAGAGGAAACCCCAACTATTAAAAGAAATACTCTTTTTAGGTTTGAAAAAATTAGGTTCAAACATCTTGATTTAAGAGGTAAAATCTAGGAGTGGTGGGATATAAGGATATATGGGTTTGTAGTGTCTAGTTTGGAAAAAAATATTTAGGGCATTTCCAACGTCTCAAAGATAAAGAAAATTTTTTTTTGAAAATATGCCACGAGATTATTAATAAAGAGGAGCATTTTTGGAGACATCGATCTATAGTATTGTGGTTACACTCAGGGGATAGAAATTCAATATTATTTCATATTAGTTTGTCTAAACAGATGGTAGCCAACATAATTTGTAGAATTGTTTCTAATTTCAAAGTGAAAATGTTAGATAAAGGGATATTAGAATATTTTATTGGTTTCTTCTCTTCCCTCCTTCCTAAATATAACTCTCTTTATTTGGAAGATCAAGAGAAGATGATTGAGTTTGTTCCTAATATCTTGAAAGGGGAGTAGAAAAAGGTTTTCTTCTATAGGGTGGGGTCAAATCTCTACATTACTCTCAAAAAAATCTTTTGTTCTAGAAAACTTCTCTAGGAAATTAATTCAACTTTCACATCCGTAATCCCTAAAAAATTCAGGGCCTCTTCTATCAATGATTTTAGACCTATGAGCTTGTGTAATTTTGTGTACCTAGCTTTCTCTAAAGTGTTGACATCGTGTCTTGTAGTCTTCCTCTCGTTGCTTATTTATCTAGAAAAAAAAATGGCTTTGTATTAGGTCATCAGATTTGAGATTCTATTGGTAAAGTTCATGAAGTTATCCAATCTATTGAAATGTCTAAATTGTAAGGTTTCCTCCTCAAACTTCATATTTTCAAGGCTTATGACCGAGTGGACTAAGATATTTTGGTCAATATGCTTAAATTGTTTGGTATATGTGATCATATTATCCAACTTGTTTTGTAACTTACTTTGGCTTCTTCCGATGTAGCTCTTGTGAATGGATCTTCTTCCACTTTTTTCAAGCCTTCTAGAGGTTTGAGGCAAGGAGACCCCATTTCTCTGATCATGCATTCTCTAAAGGATAAATATCTAGGTTGTCTTTGTAAAATTAGACTTGTTTTAGATTTTCGTAAGGGCCTAAAACCTTCTTTGGAGAATATGGTGTGTTATCATAAGTAGTTTGTTGATAATATAGTGATTATGGGAGAATAAAACATAAAGGAGGCTACTGAGTGTAAAAAAATCATTTATTGGAAAAAAAAATAGTTTTCTTCTCAAATAATCTGATTAAAAGACAAGGAAGAATATCTAGAATGTTGGATTCCCAATTAGGTTCCTTTCCTGTGACCTATCTTAGTTAACCTCTTGGCAAAAAAATTGATTCCTTCTGGGTCTCCCTAGTTGAAATATTTCAACAAAAACTAGTTGCATGGAAAGGTTCACTTCTTAGGCAAGCTAGAAAAGTATAGATGATTAAATCTAGTCTTCAAAGTCTTCCAACTTATGCATTAAATCTGATCAAAATTCTGTGTAAGTGTCAAGAATCTATAGAAAAAATTCAAAAAACTTTTCTGTGGTCAGGAGTGGAAAAAATATATATTAGCTCTTGTGGCCTAAAATCTAGTTTGTATGTGAATAAGGAGTGGTGGTCTAGGTCTCAGATCAATTAAAAATATGAAACTTGTGATAATGGGTAAGAAAATCTAAAAGATTTATGATGAAACAAAAGATTGGAATAGTATAATGAGTAAATACTTAAATAACTGATATGCCATAGTATGCCAGTGCCTAGCTGCCCAACTATCCTAATATGTTGGCTCTTGATCCTTGTAACAATTAACATTACACAAAGTTGAAATTAAATCCAAAATTTGAAATTAAAGAGCAACAAATAAGAAAATGATTATAGTTCTATCACTTACTAAGTTGTTACAGTGTTACTACTTAGTGCTATCAGCTGTGACTGCCACTGATAGCAATAGTAACATTTTGAGAAGATGACCCAACTTCACTGAATTTCTTTAGGGCGCTCCATTCTACATCATTTGGTAGCCCCATTTTTTTGAGGTTGTAGCTAATTAGTTGTAGTCTCATCAACAAAAAATACTTCTAAGAGATAGAATCATATGATAGGAGGAATCTATCTATAACATCACTCATTGTTGTAATGATTTTATTGGAGCTCAAATAAATAAAAAATTTGAGTCTACTCTGCTACAATGATGAAAAAAATGAAGTATCAAGCTAAACTCAGTCACCCTATTTCGAGATTCACCTCTTTCAAGCAAAAGCCCTATCCGCAGCATCCCTTGTAGACCAAAAACATATTTACAACACTTTCACAGTGAAATTTGGATAAAAAAGAAATTCGCAATTCAGACCAATATAAATTCGATTCAATTGAAAGGCAACAGACCAGGCAAAATTGGGAAATTTGCGATATTCAAACCCCAAAAAAAGAAGATGGATGGCAAACGGTGCATAGGAGAAGAAAGAGATTCCAAATCAGGCAGGAGCAAAACAAACTAGGAGAAAAAATTTAGAAGAAAAAATCCTTTTATCTTCGAAGTAAATATGCGTCAAAACCTGCGAATAATCATAAAACCAAGCCAGTAAAAAATTGCATCCAAAAGGAATAGCCAAAAAGGCCATGATAGATCTCAGAAGTCAATGCCATCCCTCTAGGGAAAGGCATGGGAAAATCTCTAAACAAATGAAGGCCCCACGTATGCACGCATTGGACAGTAAACTACAAATTAACAATCCCACTAAAGAGAAATTACTGTATATCCCACCGCACTAGAAATCAAGTCAAACAGAACCCCAAGGAAGAACATTAGGAAGGTCTCAGTAAAATTTTCCAGAAAAAAGCACAAAATGGGATGAAGTAGTCATCGGTAATTTGCACAGTGAAAAAAGATGGGTGAATTGCAAGGATAAGGGCATCTACATGTATTGGAATGGTCCGTCAAGGAAAAGTTCCAGGGTGGTAGGTATGCTATCTAAGATCTGGGGCCACAAGGTAAGTACTCTTAACTCATTTGTAGATAAATTTTGGTTCATTTTATGTCAAAATGCACAGGACAAAAAGGAAATTTTGGAAAATGATTTTCTATTTTATAGAGGGCACCATATAAAATTTCTAGATTGGAAACCAAACTTTAACAAAAACCACATTAAAAACATTGAAACTATCAAATGGATGGAGAGCATAGAAATCCCATTAGAATTAATGGAGGAAAATACTATTAAAAGAATCAGTAATTTGTTAGGTACTGTAATTGGAATTGAAGAAAATAAAAACAAAACCAATAAAATCAGGGTGTTGGTCAAAACTGATCAAAATAACTCGGTTAGCAAGAAGATCATCACAAACAGATCCATATACAATTTAATCTTTAATGAATATTCAAGAGAAATAAAAAAAATTGTAGATGCAGACTTCACAAAATCTAGCATCAAAAATAATATCAAAGACCTAATTAACATTAAAAGGAGACCAAGCAAAAGAGAAGAAAGAAAGGATAAGGATATTAATAAATCCCCAATACTAAAAGAAGCTCAGAAAGAAGAAATAAAAGAAAAATTTCTCAAGAAAAGGGATGCAGATTTCAGATCAAAACTAGTAAATAATGAAAAGGAATTGGAAGGAACAAAGGAAATAGAAGAGAAGGAGAATATAAGCTACCAGCATTCACTTAACAAATGGAAAAAGAAGTCATCAAAGAAATGGACTGTTAACATCATAATGTTTTTGACACTTGAGTGCAAACACACTTAATCATATTCCATATTGGATGCGGAGTACATCATGCATGCCGAGTGATCTTCATGTGTTGAGCAATTTTCAGATGCCGAGTGAAGATCAGATGTCGAGTGAAGATCAGATAGCAAGTGAAGTTCAGATGCTGAGTGAAGATCAGATGCCGAGTAAAGATCAGATACCGAGTGAAGATCAGATATCGAGTGAAGATCAGGTGCTGAGTGTTAACAAGTGCCGAGTAACATAAGGTGCCAAGCAATACAATTTTGTTTAAGTGCTGAACTATCCAAGAAACAACATGTGTCGAGCATCAACAATACTTCAGGAGCTGAGTAACTCAGTAGATCAGCATAAGAGTTTGTAATTGCACAAACTATGATGCAAACAGTTTTCACAGTCGACATAAGGTAAATCTTGAAGGATTTAATGATGAGATTGAATCTTTTATTTTTCCTATGAAATTTGCATGCAGCCAATAAGAAAATGCTAAAGGCATGCAACCAATTAGAAAAAGATAAGTATTGAGCAGAAAATGAAGATTGAATATGGATCGTAGATCCATACCTAACCCTAAATCTTCAAATGTCTTTATAAGGAAGATGAAACTTCATTGTAAAATGTAAGAGACAAGAGGTGTGAGAAGACATACAAGGGTTCGCAAGGAATTCTATTTTCAGAAGTGAGGATTATCAGATCACAAAAGGATCTAGATCAGAGAAAGCAGAACAAGTGCCTGCAATCAGCAATCAAGAATTGTAATCAGTCAAGTTTATTGTACCTAATAATCTCTAGCAATTGTATTAGAATGAAAAATCCTATGGTGATAGGTTAGCTTAACAGCTATTTTGATAAATCCTTTAGCTAGGTGATGAAATCCTTTAATAAGGTAACACTTCATCTTAAGTGTTTGAAAGCCTCTAACCAGGTCACTATTGACACGGTGTAAAGCCTTTAACAAGGCAGGCCTTTAATAGGGCAAACCATCAGAAGTGGTTGACCAATATTGCTGCAGTAATTTTTGTGGGTATCATCCCCACCCTAGTTTTACCTTCTTATTCCTAGAGGGTTTTTGGGTTACCAAATTCCAGTGTTAAGTGTTATTGATGCATGTGTTTTGTTACATGTTTATTTGATGTATTTATATGCATGCAACTTACTTTCAGTTAAAAGTTTTTGTCTAAAGTATGATACTTATGATTCACCCCCCCTCTCATTAGTACTCTTTCCACATTTGAATATTCCAACAATTGGTATCAGAGCATAATCCAGGTTCTCTTAAGGAAAAGCCTAACAACTTGGAGGAAAAGATCTAAAGATGGAAGCTTTCAAACTTGGAAAGATCATTGAAAATCAGGTGATAGATGTGCAACTTGCTTTGCATAGCTTGGAGGAATTCAGAAACAAGTTGAGAAACTCAGTAAAAAAGAGGAAGGATCTAGCCATAGCTGAAAATGATATACACTACAAGGAGATTGATACCACTAACATATTTTCTAGTAGAGACACTAAAGAGTTTGATGCAGCAATAGCAGAACTGATGGAGAAAAAAAAAATTCAAGCAGAGGAGATAAGATCTCTCAAGATGGAACATGAATCACAGGCCATAATGATATGTGAAATTACTGAACATAACAAAAGAGTAGTTGAAGACAAAGTGATGTTGGAAAATGATAAAAGAAATCTTGCAAATAGACTTGAAGAAAAATGTACTGAACTGACAAGGATCTCAAACATGCAGATGGATACACTTGCTCAAATGATGAACCTTCATCACGAACTCAATGTAAAGGATATTGAGATCTCTACCTTGAAGATGCAGAATGAAAAAATGTAGAATGAATTGAACAAAGAAAAAGAGGTAGCAGAGAATCTCAATAAATCAAGTGAAGCCATCAATTATTTTGAACAGTTGCTGAAATCACCAAAATCTGCCCATGATACATCAGGACTAGGATACAATAGCACTGAAGTTGGAGAATCATCAAAGAGTGCTAAACAAAGAAGTGATAAAGGTAAGAATTCAAAACCCACTTGTGGTTTCTATAATAAGAAGGGATATACAGCTAATGTGTGTAGGAGTAGAAGATTCAATCAATCAAACATACCCAAAAGTTTCTGTCACAAGTGCAACATGAAAGGACATATGACACAAAATTGTAGATCCAATGTCACAAGGACTCAAAGATTTGATGGACATTGTTATAATTGCAAAAAGTATGGACATAGGGCATTTGAATGCAGATCAAAACCTATGTGGACATTAAATCAACCAGAAAAAATAGAAGGGAACAGAAGCCATTATCATTGGGACTACAACACCAGGTATAGTTGTCACTATTGTCAAGAATATGGACATATACCACAGAACTATATAAGAATACATTTCAAAAGAAACTACAAATTATGGTTGAATCAAAATACATGTTTCAGTTGTTTGAAAATTGGTCATATCAACAGAAACTGTCCTACAAGATCAAAGGCACCCAAGACTGAAGATTACAAAGGGAAACAAATAATTGATGTTGAAAAGATAAGAGGGCAAATGAATAAGACTTGGAAAAAGAAGGAAGAGTGCAACACATCAAGTGGAGGGATCACTTCACCCAATGTGTTAAGTGATCATACTTCATCAAACTAAGCACAAGAAGTACATAGGACCAATATACAAAGCTATATTATACATCAGTCCCAAGAAAAAGAAGCTAAGCAAAGTATAAATCTACATGAAACAAGATGTCAAGACAAAAACTAAATGTTGATGCCGAGCTCCCAACAGCGACCAAGCTGAAAATTGATGCCGAGTTGGATAACTCCAATAGAAGCCGAGTAAAAGTGAAATATAGTGGAAGCCAAGTTAGGTCAAAACTTCTTTAGAAGCCAAGTTGGTAGTTGAGCATTCAATGCAATGAAATTAGGGTATATTATCATGATTTCAATCAGTTTTTTGCATCGCGATCAAGAAGCAAAGGAGAAGAAAGAGGGTTGAGCGACTTCATAGCAAGAATCCAGTATTTCAAACAGATTGCAACCTCATTCAACACATTTTTCATCGATCTAAAGGTATTTTCATTTGTGCCGAGCTATGCAGTTTTATACCCATTTGTTGTATAAATCCTAGTTCGCAATAATGGCATCAAGTTCAAAGAAAACCCAAGAAAAAGAGTCATTTGAAGTCTAGTTAGTTTCAAATGAAGTGAAGCAACCTGATTTTTTCCCTATTCCCAAAGTTGCCTACAAAAATGACCCAGCCGAAGCTCTCTCCCACATTCCCCCAAAAGTTGTAATGGTTCAAGATGTGAGGAAATGTTACAATTGCAAGATAGGAGCTCTAGGAGACATGGAAATTAGACAAGCTTATGATAAATTATGTGTAGATGGAGTAATAAAAGAAGAATTTAAAATCGTTGAAAGGAAGGGTTTGACCCAAGTTTTAAGTTTTCCCACCGTATTCAAAACTGAATGGATTAGACTTGTATTGAGCATAATCCATGGTGGAAACTTGTAGTTAGAAGATATGCCCATCAAATTGATGAAGGAAATTATACATAGAGTAACAGGGTACCCAACCCTAGATTGGTACAAAACCCTAAGAATTGAATCAAAGGAGGTCATTGAAAGGAATACTGGTGCACAATAGAACAAAAGAGGAATGACAATTCATCCCATACAACATCCTCTAGTAGAATTTGCTATTAGAGTCATTGCTCACAAATTCTATCAATCCAGTAGACTCAACAGTATACCATGCATTGCAGTAGATGTAGGTTACAAATTGGTGAAAAAGGATCATACTTATGATCTTGCAGAACTGCAATTGCAACAGATCAATGAAAACCTAGCTGCCATAAGAAAAACAAAGGGTACACAATGCAAATTTGGAGCAATCCTAGTTTGCATATTCTTTTATGTATACAGTGAATTTCCTTCTTTTGGTAAAGTAGCATGGAGAAAGGAAAGAACCATCATTACACAGATTAATGAATATATAGAGCAAATGGGAGAAAATTTTGATACCTTGATGACAAGCTATTTTGAGGATTTCAAGAAATCCATGAAGCAAAGGTCAAGGATTCCAGCTTCATTAGTAGAAAAGCATACAAATGACATATCATTCTTAGTTGACATAGATTTTACTTACATCCAAGCAGTAATTCCAAGGGTAAGATGGCTAAGGCCATTTGGATACGAAATCAATATTGATGAAGCATCAGTAGCAATAACTGCATTATTGGTAGAGGAAGTAGAGAAAAATGCACCACATTTTGGCACTTATGATGTGGTAAGATCAAAAATAAACATGGAATTAAAAAATCCTTCTACATTGAAGAAGAAAGATAAATTAATCAAGAAGATCAAGAAGAATTTTGGCAAAGAACTTGAGGCTAAGGTAGAAGAAGAAGAAGATGACAGTGAGGATGAAGATGAGCAAGAACAAGGGCCAATAGAACTAACCCAAGGTTTTGGAGAAGACAAGGAGGAAGGTGCAGAGGAAGAAGAAGCCAAGGAAGCACCAACTGAAGCCGAGCCAAAGAAGAGAAAGGCAACAGAATAGCCTTCAGCCAAGCCCAGAATGAAGAAAGCTGCCACTCCATCACCTCAGAAGCCAACAACATGAGCATCAACAAGAGACTCTACTCAAAAGGCTAAAGAGGAAGTTTCCAAGAAGAAACAAGTCAAGGAATCTCAGGAAGAGCCAAGGAAAAGAAGAAAGTATGTGGCTCAACCTGACACTGATGACTAAGAACAAACATAAGAGGTAAGCTATTCATTAGTTGATACCCTATGTAAAAGGATTGCAAGTGGTGACTTGAATAATTTAAATAAAGTTGATTTTAGTAAATTTACAAAAGAAGAACAAAATAAGATAGAAGAACCAGTGTATGGAATGATGGCACAGTTCAAGTACATGCCACTTGAACTAGATGGTCAATTGACAAAGGAGCTGTCAAAAATTATAGAAGATAGATGGCATTTTTGCTTTAAAATGGAGAAGGAGATGAGCGAATCAACACTAGCTAGTGTATTTTTGGATTTGACCAGAGAACAAGTCAGCAAAGCAATCAAAAGGCATAATAACAGGTTTACACCCAAATACAGGGCATTCTTTATACTTCAAAAGAGAATAGAAGAAATTGTTCAAAGAACAATGAAATTGTGGAAGAACTTGTACAAAAGGATTGAAGATTTTCTTGAGGAAGAATACAAGGAAGAAGTAGCTATATCAATAGAAGAGAGGAGAAAAAGAAAAGAAGAAGAAGAAAAGAAAAAAGAAGAAGAGAAGAAAGATGAAGAAAAGAAAGATGAAGAGGACGAAGAGGCACAAAAACAGGATACAATGGCAACAACCGAGCTAGAAGAACAACCAGATCAGAGTGTGCAAGACACACAATTGTCACCCCCTAGCCCTCCACAAGCATCCATCTCACTTGTAGATACTATAACAATTACTAATGTTCCTGATACTTCTGGTCAGAATATCAATCCATTAACTATGGAAGATCTTAAAAGAATTCTTGACCAATCAACACAACAAGCAATATTATGTACAGAACCAGTATTGGTCAGTATAGATGAGTTACAGAAACTAGTAGAAAGTATAGTTAAAGATAAGGTGAATACACAAGAACCACCTTCTATCACTACTACTAGTAGTCAATTTGAAATACCAACGAGTATAATTGATGCTGCAAGACAAAAGAAAAGTGCAGTTGTAGAACAAGGAAAGGAACAAATAGGAAATACCATTACATCTAATCCTACAACACAAACACAAGGTGCACTTCCACAGATAACAATAATTGATCATGGCAAACAAAAAGAGGAGGAAATAGTAAAAACCCCTAAAGAATAGGAGGTAATTCAAACATTAATAAATTTGCCTACCTCAGGAACTCCTTCACATCAGCCATTGCAGATTTTAGTACCATCATCTAGTACCCAGAGTTGCAAGGGTACTTCACTATGGAGACCCTAAATTAGATGAAGAAATAGTCATACCGAGCTATGACTCAAAATCAATAACCATTGATCAAATCAATGAGGTGCAAGATGCATTAAATAGAAGGAAAAGAAAGGAAATACTCAGGAAAGAGTATAAAAATAAGAAAACACTTTATGAGATCAAGGAGATCTTTATGGATGCCTTCAGTTTGCAATCACCAGATGAGTCAAAGAATATCACAGAGAAACTAACAGATATTGTTGACTAGGTGACAAATGAAGACCTAGAAACCAATGCAAAACTTATGGAATGGTCAGAAAGAAAATTTCAAGGGAAAGTAAATGAGAAAATATCAAGACAAATTGCACTGTCACAAGTAGAATTAGCAAAGCTTATTGATAAGGTAAAGAAGGTACTTGAGAATATATTCTCACTGTACAAAAAGTTGTGTGATTTTTCATACTTCACACAAGAAACAAGCCAAAAGATACTGAGCTTGGAAAGAAATTTAAACATTTCAAGTATGTAGCTACCAAGTGATCCAGCTCAAAGTGAGAAGCATTTTGCTCAATCGCTTCACACTCACAAAGAAATAGCTATCTTAATAGTAGATGAGGCCAATATTAAGGCCAAAGTAATACAGCTCCAGTCCTCCATTACCCCACATTTAGAGATACTCCATAAAGAGAAAATATATATTGAAAATGTACTCAAGAAAGATCCAAATCTTTCTACATTAGATGGACTTATTCAAGTTGTTGCCGAGACTGCTATCTAGCATAAGTCATTAGAAATTGCTTTGAACAATTGGGATGTAGCTCTCAGAATGATTATGGAGGTAAATAGCACATTTTTTGCTAAATATGGTCTTAACCCTTAAACACTCTTTGACATAAGTGTCAAAAAGGGGGAGATATAGATTAATAAGGGGAGAACAGATACAAAGGAGGAGCATTGATATACAGATAAGGCACAATCACCTCAGGGGGAGTTACAAAATTTTTGAGGTATATATGAGGTATATATTGTAAGTCACAAATTTTGATCAAAGTTTTCAATATGTACATACCAATCAGATTAGTAAATGTACTTATAAGGTTAGTTAAGTGTTTTTTGTCACTCATGTCAAAGGGGGAGATTGTTAACATCATAATGTTTTTGACACTTGAGTGCCAACACACTTAATCATATTCCATATTGGATGCCGAGTACATCATGCATGCCAAGTGATCTTCATGCACCGAGTAATTTTTAGATGCCGAGTGAAGATCATATGTCGAGTGAAGATCACATACTGAGTGAAGTTCAGATGCCAAGTGAAGATCAGATGCCAAGTAAAGATCAGATACCGAGTGAAGATCAGATACCGAGTGAAGATCAGGTGCCGAGTAACATAAGGTGCCAAGTAATACAATTTTGTTTAAGTGTTGAACTATCTAGGAAACAACATGTCTCGAGCATCAACAATACTTCAGGAGCCGAGTAACTTAGTAGATCAGCATAAGAGTTTATAATTTCACAAACTATGATGCAAACAGTTTTCATAGCCGACATAAGGTAAATCTCAAAGGATTTAATGATGATATCGAATCTTTTATTTTTCCCATGAAATTTGCATGTAGCCAATAAGAAAATGCTAAAGGCATGCAACCAATCAGCAAAAGATAAGTATTGAGTGGAAAATGAAGATTGAATATGGATCGTAGATCCATACCTAACCCTAAATCTTCAAATGTCTTTGTAAGGAAGATGAAACTTCATTGTAAAATGTAAGAGACGAGAGGTGTGAGAAGACATACAAGGGTTCACAAGGAATTCTATTTTCAGAAGTGAGGATTATCAGATCACAAAAGGATCCAAATCAGAGAAAGCAGAACAAGTGCCTACAATCAACAATCAAGGATTGTAATCAGTCAGGTTTATTGTACCTAATACTCTCTAGCAGTTGTATTAGAATGAAAAATCCTATGGTGATAGGTTAGCTTAACAGCTATTTCGATAAATCCTTTAGCTAGGTGATGAAATCCTTTAATAGGGTAACACTTCATGTTAAGTGTTTGAAAGCCTCTAACCAGGTCACTATTGACATAGTGTAAAGCCTTTAACAGGGCAGGCCTTTAACAGGGCAAACCATCAGAAGTGGTTGAACAATATTGCTATAGTAATTTTTGTGGGTATCATCCCCACCCCAGTTTTACCTTCTTATTCCTGGAGGGTTTCTGGGTTACCAAATTCCAGTGTTAAGTGTTATTGATGCATGTGTTTTGTTACATGTTTATTTGATGTATTTACATGCATGCAACTTACTTTTAGTTAAAAGTTTTTGTCTAAAGTATGATACTTATGATTCCACCCCCCTCTCATAAGTACTCTTTCCATATTTGAATATTCCAACATGGACTTGAATATCTTCAAACCAAACAAGCTCTTGCATGAAACACTCTTGATTCAAAATGACTTAATTGATCAAAGTTTATTAGCAGAAGAAATTCATAAGGAACATAAAGGGAAAAGGATACCAAACATAGAAATAGGGGAGACATCAGGAATTTGTGGAAGTCAGAATAAGGAATAGAATTAGGTGGATAATATAAATCACATCTGGAATGATAAACCAATACAAACAAAGCAAAGATTAGATAGAAGGAAAGAACAAGAATCAGGAAAACTGCAAAGAAAGGCCCCCCATGAAGAAGTAACAAAATAGGCAGTCATCATCCCAGTAGCAGATTCTGCCCAGTGGGGAAACATTACCATTAGGAAGAAAGGGAAAAAGAAGAGTTATAAGTTCTAGCAAAAACCTAATGATGGGAAAGATATGTTTGCTAAAGAAAGAGGGAACACAAGAAAAACCCTAAAAGAATCAGTATTTTCAGTAGAACTAGATCAAAATTGGGAGAGCAGGTTATTAGAGAATCCAAACACACAAGATTGCTATAAAAGGAATGAAGTATTAGAGGACAAGGAATAACTAATCAAAAAAAAGTTAATTAAAGAAATCATCATGGAAGATAGTTAGGAGGATGAGGTTTCAAATATTGTAGAAAAGGTATTAGAAGAGAAAAATCTTGAAAAAATTGGTATAGCTATGAATCAAGAAGGTATGAAGACAATAATTTGTGGAAAACAAAAACAAAAATGTGGCAGGAAATCATTAAAAGAACTCAGAGAGGCTGTAGGGCAAGTAAAGGATCAGACAAAGATTATTGATGTTCTTCACATTAGGAAGGGGAAGTTCCTTCCCAAGGAGCAATGAAAATCACAACATGGAATGCTAGGGGCCTTAATGCCCCTAGGTAAAAATTCTTATTAAAGCATAATCTTATCTTATTTGATTCATATATTACATTATTAGAAGAGACTAAATTAAATAAAGAAGAAGGAATAAAGCTGAGCTAGAAATTAGGAAAATGGAAATCAGAATTTCAGTAGGCACAAGGGGCCTCAGGAGGACTAGGTGTAATATCAAATCCTAGATTAATACATATCAAAATATTCTCACCACAAACAAATTGGATGGGAGCTAGAATTTTTACTACATAATCCAATTTAAAAATTGTTATAATCAATGTTTACGGACCGACACCTACAAAAGAGAAACTTGGAGTCTAGGATTCAATCAACACCTTCATCAACTCTTTACCCCTAGAAATAGTCATAATAGGAGGAGACTTCAATGTAGTATCAAGTAAGGACAAAAAATAGGGGGATAGTAACCAAAAAAACAAAGCAATGGAAGATTTTAAAGATTGGATCTAGAAAGACTCTTTTATGGATATAAAAACAAAGAATGGTAAATATACTTGGAATAACAAAAGAAAAGGATACTGTTATATAGCAGAAAGACTGGATAGATTTCTTTTAAAAGGAGATCTTAGCACGAATAATTTGATCAATGCGAAAATTCTACCCATGGCTAGTTCAGACAATTTCCCAGTGCAAATGGAAATCAAAGAGCAGTTTAAACCTAGCAAAATTCCCTATAAATGTGAAAAAATGTGGTTTATGGACAAAACCTTTATGGATTAGATTAGAGATTGGTGGTAGGAGGATCAGTTTAAGGGTTCAAAAATGTTTTGCCTGGTCTCCAAACTTTTAAAAAAATTTTTAAAAAATTAAAATGGAATAATTTACATTTCAAAAACATCTTTAAAGGGAAACTTGAATTAGAAGGAAAAATGAGTAAATTAAATGAAGAGATTCTAATAAAAGGTATGAATAACAAATCATATCAACTGGAAAAAGAATACCTCACTAAACATGAAGAAATTCTAGCTAAAGAAGGAATATTCTGGAGGAAGAAATCCAGATAAAAATGGCTCCTAGAAGGAGATCGGAACACAAAATTTTTTCATAATAGTACTATAAATAATAGAAACCATAAAACAATTTCTAAAATCAGGAATCTAGAGGGGAAGCAAACTGAGAATCCAGAAGAAATTGTTGAAATATTCACCAAATATTTCTATGATACTCTTAACAATTTTGAATCTTCAGATAAAGTTTCTCAAGAAGAGTTGTTAAGACACATCCCTAAGTTGATATCTGAAGAAGATAAAAAATTTCTTAACAAGCCCTTTACCCTTCAAGAGGTGAAATTGGCACTGTTCAGTATGAAACCGGATAAATCTCTAGGTCGAGATGGCTTCCAAGCCTTCTTTTTTCAACAGTGCTGGGACATTCTAGGAGAAGATTTGTGGAAAGCTTTAGAAGCTACATGGAAGGGAGGACCAATTTTAACAGAAATCAATCATACATTTTTAACTCTCATTACCAAAAAAAATGAAAGCATAGTGCCAGGGGATTTCAGACCTATCGCGTTATGTAACACTATATATAAAGTATTTTCAAAGATCCTTGCTATTTGTCTCAAAAGCTCTCTTCCTAAACTCATTTCAGAAGAACAAGCTAGATTTTTCCTTGGTAGATCCATATTAGATGGCATATCTATTATACAGGAAACTATCCATTCAACGATTAAAAATAAGGAACCTTGCATGTTGCTTAAACTAGATATCCAAAAAGCATATGATAAGGTAGATTGGAGATTCCTCTATAAAACATTAGAGGCCTTCGGCTTTTCCAAACAATGGATTAACATTGTTTTCCAATGTATATGAACTCCTAAAATTTTGATTCTCATTAATGGAACTCCAGAAGGTTTTTTTTAATATCTCAAGGGGTATCAGACAAGGAGACCCAATATCCCCATTCTTGTTTATAATAATGGTAGAAGCATTTGGAAGGGCAATCAAGGCAGCACAAGAGGAAAGTAAAATCAAAGGAGTGAAAGTCACAAATGATGTCAACAACACTACCCATCAACAATTTGTTGATGACACTATACTTACTGGAACTAGCACTTTACAAGAGACAGAGAAAATAAAAAACATCCTGGAAACATACACCAAAGCATCAGGGAAAATGATCAATGCTAAGAAATCAGAAATTTATTTCCTAAATACAAAGACAGAAGTTGAAAATCAAATTTGTCAGAAATTAGGCTTCAAAAAAGGAAATTTACCATTCAAATATCTAGGGATCTACCTTGACAAGAGTATGATTTCAAATTAGGGATGGGAACACATTCTTAAGAAAATTGATAACCATACTGAATCCTAGAAAGGAAGATGGTTAACTAAGGTAGGAAGGATAACAAAGATCAAAGCAGTCTTAGCAGCTACCTTATCTTACCAACTTTGATGTTCACATTTGCCCAAAAATATCAATGCTAAATTGGAAAGTAAACTACGAACCTTCTTTTCGAATGGATTAGAGGACAAGCTAAAATCAGCCTTAATTAGCTGGAATAAAATATGCAAAGCAAAAGAATTTGGTGGATTAGGAATAAAAAACCAGGAATGGAAGAACGAAGCACTAGGAGCTAAACAAGTTTGGAGACTCTACCAAGAAAGGGATAGGAAATGGGCTAGAATAATTTTTAACAAATATCTCAATCCCTTAGATAAAACATCATAATTCAGAATCAAAGTGCCCACCCCCCCCCACAAGGGTTTTGCAGGATGGAATTTTATTATACACAATCGTAGTTTGATCTCCAAATACCTCACCTGGGATATAGGGAATGGAGAAGAAGCATTGTTTTGGGAAGATCCATGGGATGGTAACCCCCGCTGATAGGGGCAGAATTATCTCAAGAAGCAATATCTACCCTTAAAACTTTATGGGGAACAAAAGTGAATGATTATTTAGAGGAAATTTAATCAGATATGGGTAAAACATGGAAATGGAAACAGTTATCAAATTGCGATATTAACCAAAAAGACAAAGAGAAATTGGAAAACATACTAAAAAATAGAACCATTATACTCAAGAATAGGGAGGACAAGTTAATATGGGCACCCTCCAAAGATGGGATATACAAAGTTAAAGAAGGATACAAAATGATCACAAATTTGCAGAAATGGGAAATAAGTACCCTCCCCCTAAACTTATGCTAGGACACAATTGGTCTCCCTAAAGTAGGAACATTTCTATGGGAAGCCATGTAAAAGAGAATATTAACAGCTGATAGAATTTGAAAAATGGGATTTGAAGGGCCATCTAGATGTATTCTTTGTAAAGAGGATGAAGAAACTGCAAACACCTCTTATATACATGCAAATTTTCTCAAGAATGCTGGCGGTGGCTTCAAAGTAAATTTAATTGGTCCTCCTCGTTAAAAGGAAGATGAGTAGATCACTTACTGGGCTGGCCTAAACACAATCAAAAGAAAACTTATGGCAAACTCTGGAATATCTCTCCAGCCATTATTCTTTGAGAAATTTGGAAAGAATGTAATCATCAAATTTTCCAAGATCAATGTCTATCAAAACAAGCTCTATTTACAAAAATAGAAGTAGCTATTTCGAAAGTAATGAACAGTGATCTCAGAAAGAGACCTAGAGAAGAAGGATCCTTCTCTAAATGGGATGCAAAAATCAAAAAATGATGGCCTTTACTAATCAATCCTCCCCTCTACTACAAAAAAAAGAATGATTTAGCTAGACTTGAGTGTAAATGGGAACCTCCCCCACCAGGATGGATCAAGCTGAATTTTGATGAGGCATCAAGAGGAAACCCTAGGAAAGCAAGAATTGGATGTATTATTAGGGACAAATCAAGTAACTAGATTGTTAAAAGATCCAAGTCTCTAAAAAAGGTATCAAATAATATTGCTGAACTTGAAGCAGTAGAAGAAGGAATCAACCTATGTATTAAACTTAAAATCAAAAAACTCATTATAGAAGGAGATTCCCAAATCATCATTAATGCTCTCAGGAAAGGAAGTACCCCAAACTGGGTGTTAAACTCCAAACTAGAAGCTATTAACAAAGCTCTTTTAACATTTGAAGAAATAAGATATCTAAACATTTATAGAGAAGGCAACAAAGAGGTGGATATATTAGCCAACTAGGTACAGATGGCTTTAATACATTAGTATTTAATCATAACTTTAAACCACTTTTGATAGCGATATAATCATTTCCCTTCAAGCTCCTACAAAGATAGTAATTCCACACATTTTGGGGTAGAGTACCAAGATCGCAAAATCTCTCACCTAAGTATTTTCACCCTTTCTAAATGATGAATTAGCAAGGAAATGCTTTATTCCCTCAGATGTCATCGCCATTATGAGGTTTCCAAAAATTTCAATTCCACCTATTTATTCAAGGAACAGGGGTTACTTTGTCTTTCACCTTAGTTTGTGTTTAGTCTCTTTCAACTAACAGATAGCAGTCAGGTCTGAGTGTCATGGATACCAATATAAGTTTGTTTCATGCATTTGAAAAATGCACCATGGCCTTTTGTGGGCTGGTTACACGAGCGCCAGAATCATTTGTTAAGGCCCATAGATGATATGAGTCATGTAGCAGTTAGCCGTGTTTTAGGAGAGGGGGTTTTTAGCTACAAATACTCATGGAGGACTAATAGCAACATCGTTGGGCTCTAGGTAGGATGTCTGGCTAGAGCTAAGGTAGAAAAATGGGATATCATCAGGATTACCCATAATCTTTTCAAACCCTATTGGTTAGTTGGGTTGGAAATTTCTATTGTGAATATTGATGCTTGGCTTCATATCCCTCTTCCTAAAGCTTACATGGAATTTGATGTGAACAGTCTTGAAATTGGAAGAAGTCCTAGACACCCTTGCATGGTAGTCAGAGACAATGTCCAATTTTTTAGAGAATGGCCATAAATGAAGATGAGTATCAACTTTCTGTTAAGATGGAGGGGAATTGTTGAAGAGAATGAAAGGGATTGGTTAATGACTTACCTATGGATGTATGATGCCTATATCCATCCAGATGTGGACTTTAATAATCTGGAGACTATAGAATTTTGCCTGCCAAACTATAACAGAACTAGTAGGGGAAGGTCAACATTCAAGTTTCCGCTAGGTTCCAAAGCCATCAACCTGCATGAAGCTACATAAATCATAATGGTTTTTAAGATAGAATAATATTAAGATAATATTGGATCATTTGTATAATACTCTGACCCAAATTTTGGATTTTAGCGATATTTAGTTATGGGTGTTCAGTAGATAATAGATCCAGTGGATATTTGACCAAAACTATTAGCAGGGCATATTTTTAAAAATGTCCATATGAAACTTTTCAAAAAAACTTATGTTACTATACATATTAATCTATAGTAATGAAATGACTTTTAGATATAATTTGCTTCGATATTTGGATTGATTTGATTATGATATTTTGGATCCACTGATTTAGCTTCCAATCTATGCTTGTTTAAATTCAGTCTTCCATCTCTTGGTCTCTCATACATACATAAAGTTTGTGGCATAAAATTTCAAAGATTGGGTGCTCTTCAACAATATCTTTCGATCATTATGGCTTCCCCTCTGGATTTGGTTGGAACTATCAGACCTAGCATTAACAAATTATCATGTGTTAAAATCTATATGAACTTAACTTATGATTAGTTTAGATTATTTAATAAAAATCTAATCTTCAATCATTAATCATTTCAATATTATATTAATTAACTGAAATTAGAAGTTAATCATTTAAAAACATAATATAATGTATTATCTAAATTTAATTAGTCTCCTGATAAGACTTAATTTTTAGTTAAAACTTAAAATGGGCCTCCTGGTTGCATAATGAGATATAATTATGTTGGTTTTGTTAACCCTTAACATTTTGATGTTTATGGTGACTGAAGACAGATTTTTTTAACATCTATACCAATTTAGAGCTTCAATGGAAAGGAAGATTAAAGATATGCATATTATAATGAAGCTAACACTGGGGTATGCCCCTTTTACTAATGTATAATATAGGATTGAAGTCTTGAGCAAGACTAGAGCTTTTCTTTACCCGTTCTTTCCTACCAGTGCCTGCCAGAATGGGGGATCTATTTGTAAATTATAAATTTAAATTAATAAAGATAATCATGGCCCTGGCCGTTTACCGATTAAAAAAAAAAAAAAAATCACTCATTGTTGACAGTGGTTTGATGCAACCTGCAATTCCCTCCAGAGAGAATTCCTCAAGCAATTTCCCTAAATCAGAATTCATCCTACCCTACAACTTTTTCATGTAATTTTCATTTCCAATGAATGTGCCTTCTGAGTTAGCTAGATTTGGTAATCCAACATTTAGCAAGTTCACTATGGTGTTATTCATCTTCATCAACTCTTTGGAAGCAGAATTGAGCGATTCACCAATTCACATTACTTCTTCACAATGTTGATAGACATTAATGGCCATTACATAGGCATCCAAGTGGTTGTTTATTCCATGGTTTTTCAAATCCCTGTCACTAGATCTCTTTAGTTTATTGGGAACTTGGTTAGAAAGATATTTTAGGGAACTGGTGAAGATTTTTCTTTTACCCTGAAAATCAATTTTTACATTTTCAAAGACAACTCTGAGATTGATATTTAATAAAGCCATTCAACCAAACCATCACTGATCATCATTATTTTGTCCCAAATTTCTTGTTTGATAAGCTTAACTGTGTTTATTATAGTATCCTTCACATGATGGTCTTCGGAAGAGGTCGTTCTATTTTTTGCCATTACATTCTCCACCTTTTTCTTCATTTCAAACATCTCTTTTTCACCCTTTTTCTATATTTCTTCTAGTTGCATTTGCCAATTAGTTGCTCTCTTCCTCTCATCCTCCAATTTCTTCTTCAAATCTTGGATTTTATTTGTAGTAGTTACCTCTTTTTTCTTCTTTTCCTCAAGTTCTCTTTTCAAACAAGACTTGGTGTCTCTGACTTCTTCTGGGTTTTCTAATCAAACTTATAGAACTCAATATCAAGCTTCTTATTCTTTTTCTCAAATATTGGGTGATGCTTTGCTAAATGAAGGTTGCACAAATAACTTGTGAACTTAAATGTCTTCGTCTTACCTATAGTTGTACTTTGTTTAATCATTAGTAATTGTTGTTGCATAGATTCAATAATGTACTGAACAAAATCATATCTTACTGCTACATTGTAAACTAAATAACCTCAACAATGGATATTATAAATCATTTAAAGAACACTGGCCCCCACTTCCTTGTTATTATCCAATCCCAGGCAAAATGATAACAAAGAAATAGTATTTTGAACCCATGGCACAAAAATATCATACTGATAAGGAGGCTTATGGTCTTTTTTCAATGTAACACTAGTAGTGGACTCTGACGGTATTAAACCCTTAATATATGAATCTTGAAAATGTCTTTCCACCTTGTCATAAGCCTGAGCTAGTTTATCCAAGTCAATGCACTCTCCTTAGAGCTTTTTGATCTAAACCCTAACCTTAGGTCTAACAAAGTGAGAAATTCACTCTCAGTTATTGATAAAATTTCCTCATAAGTGTTTTGGTTTGCAATTGCCTTTCTATTTTCATCATAATTCTGAGCACATAGCATTACAATTTCAAGGCAAGGGAATACTTCAAGTACAATGAGGTTTGCTAGAATCTAGTAACCAGAGTAGCTAGTTTATTTGTATATGCACCAATATTGTTGTTATATTTGTAATAAATTCTCCCCTTCTATGGATCTTTTCACTTACTAAACAATGAATGTCTAATTGCCATGATTCCAGAATCTCCATGGATAACATGATAAAAAATATCATGACATCCATTGATGAAAGTTGGGGTTTGTAGCACTTGTCTGAGTTCTATAATGGTGTTCTTTTCTTTTATGGGTGCACTTGTTTGAGAGGTTTTTGACTACCAAGAAAAATGAAAAGGAGTCATAGAAGAATAATGTGGATGATGAAGAACCCAATGAAGCTATCAGGCAAGTACACAATGATGAGTCCATTGACCATGATGTTTATATTTTTATTAATGATGTCAAGAGGGAGGGTATTGAATGTTAGTCTAAGAGAAGGGATAAAGCTTTTGGGAAAGAGAAAGAAAAGAGGAAGGAGATAATCCCTATCCTGCATGTTGTTGGTGAAGATGAGCTTAATGTTAAAATTACTGCAAATGACATGAGAGACCTAGCTGTCAATCCTTCCCATGGGCTATTGGAAATTGCTAAAGAAATATCCCTATATTCCCAGAGGCTTAATAAATGGACCTTTCACTTTATCAAGTTTCTAAACCTAAGATGCAGGGCCTTAGGGGGCAAAATTCACAAGATGGAAAATAAGAAATATGAGAGTGGGTAGATGGAGAATGTCACTGAGTAGTAAGGGTTAGAAGAGGTCATTGAAGAGGTAAAGAAAAAGATAGAAAAAATGGAAATGTCCACCAAGGAAGAGCTAATAAAATGACACGATATGTTGGACTCTATTATTGATTGTTTGAACATGGTAATGAGTCTCATGGACTAGGGAAAGGAAGTGAAACTGGTGCTATATCTAGAGGAAGCTGATAAGGACAAGGTGTAAGCTAGACCTAAAAAACATACTCGCTCCAATAGAAAAAAGAAACAAAAGAAGGAGAACCATATTTCTCATCAAGAAATCAAACAGGTGTCTGAGAAGATTTAAGATATTTAGTAGGAGCTGAAAGATAAAGTTGAAGCTTTGGCCTAGTTCTAATTTTGTCTCTCTTTTTTTGGTCGCATCAATCCTAGTTTGACTTTTTGTTAGTTTTTTAAATTTTTGTTGGTTTTTGTGTTGACTTTTGTCAGGTTTTTCTAGTAATGGTTGTGGGTATTTATGCTACTCTAAACACAATTTTGTTTAAGGACTTAATGCTTTCTCTTTTTCTATAAAATAATTGGGGTTTTGGGTGCCTTGTAAAAATCTTGTTTTAGCCTTAATCAAAAATAATTTAATGAAAAAAATGCCTAGAAATAGTAATTTTAGATTTGTATTAAAATTTGTGATCTCTTTCATTGCAGTAGAGGAGGGTTTGGAAGAATAATAAAGAAGGCTTGTAATTCCAAATATATATATATATATATTTTTATTTTTTTTCTTATGTTTATGTTAATTATTTGTGGAATTTTGACCCTATACAAGTCAAATGTTTTCTATGTGATGTTTTCTATATTGTTACTCTGAATAATGGACAATTTAAAGTTTATACTTGTTCCCCAAAAAATGGTCTATCTTAGATGGGATAAGAACTCTCTAGCCCTTTTGTAAAGCTTATCTATGGGCTACAAATTTGAAAGTAAGAAGGTGTCAAATAAAGGAGAGTTGAGAATTCAACGTGTCGACCTAATGGAAAATTCTTCTCACCTTCTTCAGTGTCGGATATCAAAGTAGTAAGAGAACATGCTCATACTTTTGTCAAACCCATTTTAATCGGGTCATTAATGCGAATTTCAGCTCTAGATAGTTTTTATCACGTGGTGCAATCAACCGTGTCTTCCCCTTTCAATTTGAATCGTTCAAATTTCAAATTTTACAGATCCTTTACAATTTGAATTGGCATGGGAGTGGAGTGGAAATTTCGCCATTACACTACTATTCAAGGTAGAGTCTCGCACAAGGCATGGTGATCTACGTAAAAATGTTGATTTTATAAGTCAGAGTTCGAGATATTTTTTACAATGCTTGAAAGACGTATGCGGAGAGGATTTATTAATTTGGGATGCAATTAAATTAAAGCTGCTTTAGGAACTTGAAATTCATTTGCAACAAGTAATTACAGTGTTGCTATAATCGGAGTTTGTTAATTTATTTCCTGGCAATTTCACTCTCTATTTGATAAAAAATTCTTGAATTGTTCAAGCTTCAAATTTTATATTGGGACGGGTATGGAAATTTCGCCATTAATAACAGGAGAAAGATGTTATAGAAATACACGGCAAAATTGCAAATTCAATAACTTGTAAGACAATGCAATAATGGGGAAATTTCGTAAGCGGCGTCGATCTGTAAAGACTACTGCTTTCCTGGTTTTTGCATGTTAAGTAGAAGGAAGCATATATCAGGTAGAGTGTTACCCAAGGTATGATGAATTGCTCAGTGGACACGAAGAAAACAGGAAAATCTCAATTTTATAACGCGTATAGGATTTTTTTTGGTATAAATACAATGCAATGCCTATGGAAAACATCATCATCTCCACTTATCAAAGCGAAGGAAAATATCATCTTCTTGATTTGCAATTCAGTTTTGGAGGATTAAAACAAAGCCATCATGAGAAAGACCAAGCTGAGACTTGAGGGTACATACAAGGAGTCCCATAAGAAGGAGATTCAAAAACTCCTGCAAGCCTTGGATGGAGTTATAGGGGAGGTTGAGGTTAATTTACAAGAGAAATTCGTTATGGTACACCATGATCCAACATCTCGAGATGAGTCGGCCATAGGTATATTCTTTTACATGAAACCTGCTATATGCTATAATTACATTAAGAAAATGTTATGAAATGGTTTCGACCATTATTTTGGTATATTGTGATGGGAGAGGCTAATTTTTATCAAAAATTTATTAAAGATAAAACAAAGTCAAACACTCTTTTTCCGATTCATAAAAACATAGTAATTTTTTCTAATTTTTTTGTTGTTTTCGATCATAAACTATGCAGATCATGAAGATCAAATGCTGAAATTTTCATAATAATCTATGATGTTTTCAATTTTTAGAAAATTGATCAACTATATAGTTTAGATAGAGGATACGGGCATCCTATTGTGATTTCCATTAAGAATTTCTAACCATATTTTGTCGACGTTGCTGATCATAAATATGTGTGAAGTTAAAGTGCTGACCGGGAAACGTTTCAAGGCTTCAGTTGTACAGTCCACTGACTATTAAATTTGTCTCAGTACAACTATATTCAAAATAAAAAGCAGCATCAGTTGGTTTGGCCTTTGGCGAGTAGACTAATCTTGTTTATATTATCTTTGTATTGTTTATTTGTATCAAATGGGTCTAGTGGTCCATTTGTGAGCAGTCCAATAATATTATCTTTGTATTGTTTATCTGTATCAAAGCAATAATAAAATTCTTATAGTTCGGCATTTTTTTTCAGTGTATTTATTTAATTCTATCGAAGCTCGACGTAATTACGCCGAGAGGTGTTACATTATAATGGTAGCAGACTCCACTATGGGAGCCCAGGAAGCATAACGGTGTAAGAATAAAGAATTACACCAGCTGTCACTTAGATGCTCCCTTGCTCTAGTTGTCCCTTCAAAATCTTTTTAATATTAATAAGCATTTCAAAAAGACAACGAAAATAGTGGTTAACACGTCACCATGGACCCCTCCAAAACATTCCAGTTCTATTGGATCTCGCAATCTATTATTGGCTAACTTCCCACTAAAAGTTCTGACAACAAATAATTTTAATTTGACAATACATTATTTTCTTCAATTTGGATTTTTTGAGATGAATTTAAATTAAAAATGCTAGTAAAGACATGGATTGAGGAGTCCCTTGGCCATTCACTTTCCATGTTACGTGAAGCCCATACTATTTATCAGGTACAGGGTTGAAATAGCAATATAAGTTTGTTTGGATGTTAATAATTTTTTGATAATCTTGGAAACATGGGCTTGTAATATAAATTCGAATGGGACTAGGGAATTGCATGCGTTACCCAGAATATGGAATTAGAGTCATTTATGGTTTTCCCTCATAGTATTAAGGAAACGATTTTAAAAATGTCTATTTTTAGACTACAGGTAGGAGGTGGGAGATAAAAAATGCAAGTGGGGAAGGTGGAAGAATAAAGATGACTGACAAATAAACTGAGTGGATCATCTATCTTATTTTTTCTTTCTCGAATGCATTAATAAATTGGAGAAGTAACATTTTAGATTTTACAGAAAGAAGAAGCTTTTTATTCAACTCACAGTCACATAATTCTGAAATCGTGAGTTTCTTTAGATATTTTTCATGTCTATGCACCAGGTACGACACTTCACAACCATATTCCAGCATTTGAGACAAGCACTATTACCGATACCATATATTTGGTTTTTCTTTTTAAAATAATAGATGTAATAGAAACATGTTATAATTTGTCTCTAATCTTTGCAAAACATTTGTATTTGGCTATACAAAATTTTGGAATGGTCATATATAAATATTTTGGCTTTGATGAAATAGAGATGGCTATTATAAATTTTATATATTCGCTATTTAGTTTCAATATATTTAGCTTTCTATTTTCATCTTTTAACACAAAAGAAAATCTCTGTTGTTTTTCTATATCTTTGTACTGGCAATACTATATCTCTATTTTAACATATATAAATATCTCTATATTTTTAGTATAATCTTTATCAAAATTTATTTACAGATTGTTTTTAGTTTAAGAAAAAAAACTCTATTCATATTTTATATATCTCTTTTAGAATAAATCTTTCATTTAATTCTATGTCCAAAATTTTAAAAATCTGATGTTTAGGTGCCCACATATTTTTGTAAGCTTATTTTACTCAACGACCTTTCCACTAAGACTTGGTGCTCAATCTTTTCCTTTTTACTGCTAAAGAATCCCTTCACTTTGTTTTCCCTTGAACCATTTGGTGCACACGATTTGGTTGTCTTCTCCATACGCAAGCCTTTTTGCTATTTGTGTTAATCTTTTTAATTTAATTCTTTTACCGTTTCCTGTTATCATTTCTTTTCCTTCCCTTTGTAAATCTGATTCGACTTTCGCTTGCCCTCTCTACCATTATCTCATTAAGTTTCTTTCATATCCATTATAATTATTAAAACAATAAATTATTAGAAACTATAATTCAAATATATATTATCTCTATAATATATATAGAATTTTTTCATTCATTATAGAGATAATGTATAGCTGCCTATATACAAATAATTTTTATAAAATTTATTTTTGTGATGACTTAAACTCAATATTTTGCTGTTAGCTGAAGAATTAGATTGAGTTTTTCTGGTAGTTGTTGGACATTTTCCTTATTTTTTATAAATGAAATTCGTCATCTATTTTTCTCTTTAAGCATGTACTATATGTAAATAGAAATTATGAGACCCTTTGTTTTGCAAAGATAAATTGTCAAGAGCTTGAATTTCATTTAAAGCACATGGGTAGTAAAGAATTAGTAAATTTTATTTTTTTATTTTTGAAATTAATATGTTTTTTTAGTATATGGGGTTTAATATGGTAATCATTAATATGAGAGAAGAGTTGGACTACTGAAATAAAATTTTAAAGATCTTTTTTTAAGATCTTAAAGATTTCATTATATCTATGAAATCATTATAAGTAGAGAAATGACATTTATTTCATAATCTACTCATCATTAATAAATATGACAAACAATCTAGAGAAAATTGATTTTTTAGTTATGCAACAAGAAAATATGTAGAATGTTTTGAAATAAATTATTTTAAATATAATTTAAAAAATAAAATATTTTAAAAATTAGAATTACTATCAAATCATACTATTAGAATACAATACCTTTTTAATTAAAGTAACTATTAAATTATAGAATAGAATGTTTTTAAAATTGAAATGAATAGAATGTTTAAGAAAAAATAAAATATTTTTATTTTAAATAATTTTAAAAAAAATAATATTCTAAACATTGAATGTTTTAAATAAAGTTCTAAATAGTATTTTGAAATAGGATAACATGTAGGGTTTTAGTTACTATCACAATTTAATTGTAGTTAGGGTATAATAAATATAATTTTGAATAGGATAATACATAAGGTTTTAGTTACTATCATAATTTAACTATAGTTAGGGTATAATTTAAAATGTTGGTTTGTAACATAAGAATGAGATTTTGAACATACATATTTTATTTGCATATGTAAATAATCATTTTATTATTTAATCTAGGTCATGGAATGTTATATTGATGAAATAGACATGGTTGAGAATCCAAATATCAAAAAATGTCTAGAAGAAGTAGAAATCTCCAAGATTCTAAACGTTTAGATAGGCAAAAGTAAATGATTGTGAAGTTTATATGTATGGATGGTTTTAAAAAGTTTTCCACTAATTAGCTTCATCTAAATATATAAAACTTACATTTGATAATTACTTAAATTTCCTAAATATTAGTGAAGAAAGTTATTTCATCTTCTGCAAAATCATGAAGTTATAGTAATTTTTATAATTTATATGTTTTATTTGATTGTTCTTCGACAGTCATATATTTTCCACCTTCCCTCCTTATTTATTTACTTATCTTTCAAGTCGCAGTTTAATTGTTACAAAAACGGGAATCAACTATTTTTTATTTAAAAATAAATTGATGCCTTTATTAATGATAATTGTGTCATTTATATGTATATCTTTCTTTCAAAATTATTCTTTAATGATAATTGTGTCATTTATATGTATATATTTCTTTCAAAATTATTCTTAATTTTTTTTTATTTGGAAGAAAAATATGTTTATAAAATTTCTAACTCTTTCTTTAGTGTTAATTTACAAAATTAGGATAACAAAGAAAATTGAAAAAATCTTCTGTAAGTTGGTGGAACACACCTCTTTTATCATGCATGCAATTTTTTAAAGAGGTAAATTTAAATTTTAATATTAAATTTTTTATATAGTTTACTTTTATTTTTAATATTTTATTTTTGGTAAATCTAGTTTTCTTTTTTAAAATTTAATTTTGAAATAGAATGTTTTAACTATTAAAGTCTTGCATTACTTTTTTTAAATGTATTAGGATTTTCCCACCAAACTAAAAAAATTATACAACAATTGACCACAATAAAGGCAGGAACTTTGATGCTTGTGCCGCTTGTTATATTGAAGGAATCTTCATTAGCTTTCTTAAATGATTTTAAAAAATTTATTCATAAAGTTAAAAAATTAGTATTACACAAACTTAAAATTTATTATATAATTTTAGCTTTGATTTATTATTTTTTCTGTTATATTTATTTTTGAATGCATATACAGTTGTAGTGTACAACATTTTTAGTATTTGCTAATACATATATGCTATTACAATCAGTTTGGTATAAGTAGTTATTAACCAAATTCATTTTCACAATTAGAATGAAATATTTTTATTTTCATTTTTAAACTATCTTGTAACGTAATGTGTTAAAAATTTAAATAACAAAATGGAAAGATACCTCCTTGTTTCAATCTAGTCAGTTTTTAAAAAAGGACCAGTTATATTCGGTTTGCCTTTGTTGAACTATATTAGAGGTTTTTTTATATTCACATGTCTTTATAATTCATTTTTTAGTTAAATATTAGATATGCAATTTATTATTTCCCTTTTCTATCTTGGAGTTAGAATTTATATATATTGTTGTAAATTTTAGAAAATTTTATTAAATTTTGGATGTGTTGTCTTGGTATCAAATCTGGTTTAAATTTTCAAAAAAACAATCATATTTTACTTGTGGGGTGAGCTTCTTATGTAGGTACTAGGAGGTCTTAATTTTTAATCTACTCGCGTTTAATAAATAATAAATAATAATAATATTAATCATGTCACATGATAATAATTAATCTTAATTTCAGCCTCTAAAAATGTCCAATTTTAAACATTGACAACTTTAGTACTATTTGGTGCAAATACTTTGATACCAAAAGCACAAGTTACAATACATTTGAATATCATAGTGAGGGAATAAATAGAAATCAACTACCTTGGTTGCAAATACAAGAATGTCATGATTATATGGAATAGCCGTGAAGCATATGTTTTGTAGAGAAGCTCTAATTTGAATGAAGTGGTTATAAAGGTTGATCCAATTTGAATATCATAGTGAGGGAATAAATAGAAATCAACCACCTTGGTTGCAAATACAAGAACATCATAATTATATAGAATAGCCACAAAGCATATGTTTTGTAGAGAAGCTCTAATTTTAATGAAGTGGTTATAAAGGCATTTGATCCAATTTATATGTAGTAATGGTTGTATTAGCACGCTTTGGCTAGCATGCTTTTATAATGGGGATTCTATATTTCTATTAGAAATTTGCAAGGAGTGTAGACTCATAGATGACTATCATTGGATTTTTTGACAAAATGTCTCCCAAAAAATATAACACGATGACTACAAAAATGTAGATTTTGTAGAGAAGTTCTAATTTGAATGAAGCAGCTAGAGATCATAAAATTTAAAATTGTGAAGAGGGTTTGCTAGTCAAGTTTATAATACAGCCTAAACACATACAAATGAACCTCTAACAAAAACATCATGTCCACATATTTATGGTTTTGAAAGGCTCCATGAATGGAGGGATGGTATAACTCAAACAAAAAATGAAAAGTTAAAATCATGTAATGATGAGAACAGTTTTGTTGTATCAATAAAGGGATCAAAGTCATGTTGGTTACATCTTCTAAGAAGTTGACCAAAGTTTCAGCAAGCATTTATAGAATGACACCCTCTTATTTCTTTCAAGGAAGAAAGATATTGGTAAACATACTTGATAGGCTAACAGGTTTTGTTTGCAATAATTTTAGGGTCTGTTTAGTTCATGGAATTGTAGAAATTGAGATTTTTACAAATCTCTATTTAGCCAAATCAAGGTTTTACAAATTTTCATTTCTATTTTTTGACATTTTACTTGAACCATTTGTTTCACTTGGATGATGAGTGAGAAGATACATTTTTATGTGTAAGCTTGGAGTTGCACACACTCCAAAAAAAATCAAATCTATTGATTTTACTCTCCTCAAAAAGCATAACCAGGTTTTGATTTTCAATTCCTATTTAGTGAGAAGCCTTATCACCTAGTTTTGAGACAAAATTTGTAGTCTAGTATTCTAATTCCATTTTCCAATTTTGAAACAAATACAAAAAAATTCAAATATTGATTATGAAAAAGTCAATTCTCATCATCTTCCATTGACCAAATAGGTTAAGGACATCATACATTGCTATAAGAACATGGAAGGTTGCTCCCCTCATGAAGATCAATTAGTTGATTACTGGAAGGATAATCATTTTCTATAATTGAAGGGCAAGTTCCTAAAAGATAAATTGTTGGTACATGAATGACTTTCATATTGAAAGAAGACTTAGTCATTATTCCATCAAGATAAGTTATTCAACCTATGTTTCAAAATGTATAAGTTTTCAAGTTGTATTTTTATAAGTGACAAATTTTATCACTTTTGGTCAAAGGTTAATCAAAATTGTGAGGTTAAATTTAACCTCTTCAAAATATGCAAAAATAAGTTTGTTATTAACTTAGGAATCACAATAGTTATTTTTGTAAGTCTATAAATACAAAGCATTATTATTATAAAATGGGTGAATTAATGGGACTTTTGGATTTGCATTATCTATTGATTGTTCTTGAACTTGTAGATTTTTAATAAAATATTGAAGAACTCATTTAGTTGCATGTCTTGAATGTGTTCATTTCATGGTATCTTGTTGTGAATATATCAGAATAGCATATATTTGTGTATGTCAAGTTATGTTATTTATGTTTTTTCATCATCAAGCATTTATCTACTTGAACCCCCTTATCATCAATTACCCAATGTGGAGTCATGCATTCTCTATGCATATGTATATCATTGGGTTATTCACTTTGTTTAGCTTTATGCTTTCTCCTTTATGTACTTTTAGTTAAAAGTACATAAGCATAGAAAACCACCCATCATACGAGGGAGTTACCCCTCTCAAAGAGGTAGCTTAAAAATCACACTCTAAGCTTTACTCCTAGGCTAAAAGTGTTAAATAGTTAAAATTCTTAATTTTTTTCTTTAGTGTATTATTGACCCTCTCCAACATGCAATGGAAAATTATAATCTAATAGTGATCTGATTCAATCCATCCAAAATGTTGGCATAATTGTCACTACACACAAGGTGAACAATGCAATTTTCAAAGAAACACTTACAGTCTATTTACCAATATGATATATTGCACTAATATGTGAAAAAAGTTGTTTGCCACTATGTGAAAAATATTTGCATACACATGCTTTTGGCTAGTCATATCCTCATGAAATGTACCCTCATACCAATAGCAAATATGTTACAAAATAAACTTAAAACAAAAAAAAAAACACATTTTAATAATATTGGTCTTATTGGAAATGTAAAGCAAAACATCTTTGAATTTTATTTTATTTTTAGTCATCTAATAATAATATTATAGATACTTTATTTTCAATATAAAATTTGTTTTTTTACATCATATCCCATTCTCTCTACTCTAGCACGCACTCTCATTAGAATTAAAATTGTGACTCCCATTGTTATTGCAATATAAAATGCTACAAAATATAATCTAATAGATATAAGATATTTATATTAATTATAATATAATGAATAAATATATCATATAAAGTAATTTTTTATTAAGAAAAAAATTAATTAATGAATTATTTTTTCAACACGATAATATTGTTCCTATTTTTATTTTTTATTTTTTATTATTTAGAAACCCAATATTTCTAGCATACCTTCAACAACAATGATTAACAAACATACAATGCCCCTGCTGTAATGCCAAAAATTTAAACAAAATGAGCCATTGAGATGTCTTCTTCAATACTTATTAGCATGTGTTATTGAAATTAATGCATCATTAAGCATATGATTTCAACTCGATAGAGTATCTTTTGTGATTATGGAAAAACATGTCTGTTCATAAGTGAGTTAATCATATTGCAATCCAAATGTGCTACATACCTCTATGCATCTTGTCCCACTAACTGACCTTTGATCATTTTCATTATATTCAAAATGAAATGTTAGCCTCAATTATTCTCTCCATCTTAACAATCTATATCAAATTATGATAAACTTAAAGGTCAATGAAAGGAATTGAGGAATTCAGATTCATGTTCTCATTGCACATATTAGTTAACATATGTGCAAGCTTATTGTCATCCCTATATGTATGAGGAATGTAGCACTCATTGAAAGAGTCTAATAAATACCATAGTTTTAAAACTATATGCAATCTTCCAATTCATTGATTTTTCTGATTATGCATGCATTAATAGTCAAGATTGAATTTCCCTCTATATGTATCTATCTGTATTCTAACTTTTTAGCTAAGACCAGGCCATTTAGTAGGGGCAAAAACTTCAACTATATTATTTTTCCCTAGCAACATGTTAGAGGACTTCAAAGTCAACACGTTACCCAAATGATTTGTCAATAGACTGTTCATGATGATAGATTGAACTATAGAGATAGGGGAAGCATATGCTTTTCCATTCTCTAGTTATGAAACTATTCCATGGGGTAAAGATGTGATTATCTAATATTGCAATTTATTATTAATTTGTATTAATGTTGTTTATAATTTTTATTTATTAGTTTATTATTTTTCATTTATGTACAATAAAGTAAAATGTATATGAATAGTGTGATGCGTAATAGTTTTCATTATTTTAAGTTAAATACATATAGATAATAATTTCATGACATGGCTATGAAATTTGTAATGATTCTATTTGATTTTACCCTTGGAATATTTGCATTGAGATTCATTTTTAAGTTATACAATTAAATATTTTTCTTTTGATTTCTTTTTAAATTTCTATAAGATATATAGATTGAAATTTTATATACCTTCTTCTCAAGGATATATCAAATACACTAATTTTATTTGTATAAGAATCAATTACAACCAAAATTTAAACAAAAAAAAAATCCATATACATATATTTGAAGTTAATTTTTATTATAATGATAATAGAAAATATTAATATAATATTTCTATCACATCGTAATATGTAAAATAATTTAATAATAAAATAATACAACAAATAATAATAAGAATAAATATAATATATTAATATCAATTAAATATAATATAATAATAAAATTTGATGTTTAGAGGTTTATTGTAATATTAATAATTTAAAATATTAGTTGCTAACTAATTTCTTGCCTTCTCTTAAATTTTAAATAATTTGTAATCCTCACTTTCTTTTCAATTTTAAACTTTGTACTCTTATGGTGGATGACAAACTGTGGGCAAGTCATGTTTCCAAGGAGCCTCCTTCAGTTGTTGCAAATGCATTTCTTAATGGGGGTCCCATAGAATAGGTACATGATCATGTTGTGGTGGCCGTTGATTCCATCCTAGGATGTAATGACAAACTTTGTCAAGGATTTTTAAAAGTCAAAACCTATGCAAATAATGATTATCAACCCAATGGGTGGAAGCGTTCACTTGGTTAGAACCGTAGAAATGATAAACAAGATCTATCTCATAAGTGCTATCAAAGAGAGTGAGGAACTTCCATTTTGTAATTTAGCTCTATGTTGGATCATATTTTCCTCTATGAGTAATACCTTGGTTAGGGTAATTTTCTCCTTTATATGGACCATTGACATGGTGAGAAAATGGACATCATGGAAATTGAGGGGAAAAGGGAATGCCGCAATTTTTGGATTAAGGTAAAAACAAGTTTTGAGGGGACCCAAAACATCACTACATAAAGTACATATTACATAAGATATTCAAAATAACTAAAAATAAAACTATGCTAGAGTAAGATTAAAAAAAACAAAACCCTGCTAACCATCAAACAACTAGCAAAGATAAATACCAATACACTAAGACCGAATAAAACCAACAGGAACACTGAAATAGAAAAATAATAAACAACAAAGACAACCCAAACCTAGACAAGCTCCTTAAGAGATTTAGCCACCTATATCTCCATCACATCAAGTTCATCTTAGCATTTTTCAAGGCTCTGGAGATGCTAACATTCTTCCAATTAAGCCTAGCCCTTTTAATTTTATTGAGTCCCTCTATAGTCTTTGAATCTTTTCCTTTGTTGTTCAGATCAACACTGAGCTCAATACCTTCCTTGTTCACTTTCTCTTTTTCATTCATCAGTTTAAGGATGGAAGAATGATTTTTTTCACTACTGTCCTTAAGGATTTTGTTAATCTTGTGCCCCAAATCCTTAAGTTGATCTAGTATGTCATCATAATTTCCTTCCATCTTCCTCCTTAATTCACTTTCCTCTTACATATTTTTCTCTGGGATATTAACTTCATTTCTAAGAGAGTGGATTTCATTGTAATTCTAGTTATCGGTAACCAATGATAAATAAGATTTGTCCTTGGCTTTGCTAAGAAACTCCAAGGAAGAAGGGGCCGTATTTGTCTCATGAGTCACAAAATCTTTCTTATGATGCCCTAGGTATAAATGCTTAGAATTAGAGAGGGGATAATCCACAATCCTAATAGGAGAAGTATCCTTGTTGATATCATTTTGTTTCACCTTATTCCCTTGGGTATCTTTACCTTTATTTGATTTTTTTGTAGGGGAAGGGGAAACAGTGCCCTTATGAGACTTGATAGGGGAACATGTCATAGTCTTATTTTCCTAATTATTAGGGTAGATTTTCTCCTTAGATACATTGGTTGTTTCCATAGCATCCAAGTTATTTTTCCATCGATCCTCTAAGACACTATCTTCCTATGAATCAACAAAGAGGGCATTTTCCTCATCACCCATATCCATCCCACTATCATCATAGTCCTTATTGCCCTTAGTTCCTTTGATGATCCATGAGGCTTTCCTTTTTTCTCACTTCCCTCTTCCTTCTTAATGTTTTTCAATGCATATTTAGGGTTTTGGGCCTTATAGTAATCCAAAAATAAAAGGATGAAGCCTTCATGTAGAATGGGCATGGAATACTTCATTTTGTGTTTAACCACACTCATATTCATAGAGTTTGGAATATCAAAAGGAAAAGATATTTTGTCCCATACAACAAGTGATAAAGGAAAAATATGGACTCTCTACTTCCCAACATCCAAGGTAAAATAAGCCCTAACACAATTAAGAACATTCCTCCAAAAGAGCTTAATTTTCTTATTCTAAAAATAATCACCCACCTTGACCAGCACCTCCCTTTCATTTTCATCCTTGGTGATTTTTTCCAAAGATTCCATAGTGATCTTCCTCTCCTTGAATAAATGTAAGCTTTCACCTGGGAACCTAGAAATCTTAGTAATAAAATCTGTATTAAGGGGAAAAGAGTTTTCATATATTTTAACAAAGTTAACCCTTAAAGAACTTTAAAATAGCCTTAGGGTTAAAGCCCTGGAGCCTCTCAAGATAGGCGGTGTTCCCTCCTTTGTCAAGATTCTCCTAGACCTATGGCATATCTCTCCACTTACCGCATGCCTTCGGCTCCTACCTCTTTGGTTATCCCTCCATATTGAGATGCAACTACAATTAGTAATATGTGTGGTGCTCTATTTCTATTTTTGTTTACTATAAAGGATGATTGAGATCAACCAAACTATGCTCTTAAGTGGCAATAAAAAAATAGAAAATCAGGGTTATGTCAACTTGATGTGCAATTTTCCACTTTTTATTAACTTTATATCAAAAATTTGAGAGAAAAGAATCTCTAACAAATTGAATCTAGTTTCTAAACTACTAGGACTTATCTCAAAAATAATAAAAATTGATTGATCAAAATTTTGAATTTTAATGCAATATTACGAAAGTTTTAGAACAAAAATAAGAAGTAGACATATGTCTGACCACCTTAACCAAAATTAAATGATAATATTTTTTAATAATATTCTAGATATAAGTAGTAGACTCATGCCTAGACGTGACACATATTTTTGGATACTTTTATTGTAAATAAAAAATAATTAATTAATTTTTGACTTTAGTATTTTCGGAATAAAAAAACTCTCATGTCTGACCACCTTAACTAATTCAAAGCTCCACAAAATTCAATTTTTCATTTTTTTCCTTATAGTAGAAGAAATATAGAATGTGATGCATCTTTTGGATTTAAAAAATGTTGTACCATTTGAAAGTTATAGTTGTTTTTAAAGTAGTGTGTTAGCTAGCACTTTATACGTAAATCCATTAGAAAATAAGTAATAATTACTTACTAAACTCATAATTTGACAAACCTTACATTTATGGAAACATAAGAACATTGTTAAGAAACCCTTTTCATTTCACCAAATTTTGGTGAAAAAAAAGTCACCAGCTACATGTTTGAAGTAAAAATCACATAAAAATAGACCAAAAGAACATTTTTAGGATGGTTTTAAAGTTGAGCATATAGGTTTTGTATCCAAAGATATAGTAGAACTTATAAAGATATTCACTGCTTTCATTTAGTATAAGGGTGGGTGGAAAAAAAGTTGGAACAGATTTTGAAATGGTTTGAGATATTTCAGAACTATAGATTTTTCAGATTTCCACTTTTTGGCACACCATGATCCTATATATATATATATATATATATATATATATATAAATATAAGTGCATGTCAAAATATCAAGGTATCGATACATTTTAACAAGTGTTTTCGGGTAAATCTCTTAACATAGTGATTCTAACAAACCAATGTAAATATCCTAACATGGTGCTTACTTAATTGTGTAGTTAAAATCCTTTAATCAAGGTAGATCTAACACTCTTGTAAGCTCTTAATAGGGCTAGGAGTCCTCATAGGGTAGATCATCAAAAGTGATCAAATATTGTAGCCTTAATAGGCACACTCTATTTTTGTAGTAGTAAAAATTTTGCCGGTGTCATCCCCACCCCAATTTTACCTTCACCTTTGAGGGTTTCTGTGTTATTAAATCCTTGTGTCAACTTTTTTATGTGTTTGTGAATTTTATTGATGCAATTAGATGTTAGATATTATATTATATTGTAGTGAATGTCTTCTTTGGTATAAGGCTGAGTTGAGATAAATATTAATGGTGAAGATATCAAATATGGTTCAAATTTGAAGTATTAAAGTTTTATAGATCCCAATCAACCACCCCCCCACCCCCCACCCCCCCCCTCCCCCCCCCCCCTCAATATTTTACTTTCCTTATTATGTTTCTAATAATTGGTATTAGAGACAGTTTCCCTTAGCAAAGTCTAGTCACTTGAGAGTAAAAGATCTTAGAGATGAAATCCTATAAAATGAGAAAGATCAATGAAAATCATAAGCTTGATGTTTAGCTTGCATTTGAACAAGTTAAGACTACAAAGGAGACATTGAGGAAATCCTTGAAGAGAAGGAAAGTGATGGCAATTCAGTAAAATGACACACAATACAAAGAAGAAATTATTGAAGAATTTTTTAATGAGGGAAGGTCTAGTGAATTTGATGAAGCAGTAGCAAATATGTTGGAGAAAAAAAAAATTTTGAATGAAGCGGTAAGAGCATTTGAAAAGAGAACATGAGATACAAGTAGTAAGACTATGTGAAGTTACTAAACAAAATAAAAAAGTTGAGGAAGAAAAAAAAAGGCTAAAGAAGACAAAGCAATGGTTGATGGAGATAAAAGACAAATGGCTACAAGGCTTGATGAAAGTATCAATGAAGTACAAAGACTTACTCATAATCAATTTGACATGGTTAATTAGTTATTAAGTGCAAATCATGAGATTGCAAATATGAAATTAGAGAATGATAAACTAAAGAATGAATTGAGAGATAAAAAATAAGTCATTGAAAGGATGAAAAAATCTAAAGAGGCTATGGGATTACTTAATGAAAAGATAAGTGCACCAAGGAAATCTCATGACACTTCTGGATTAGGCTATGTCAAGTTCCTATCAGATACCAACCAAGGAGAACAAAAGAATGCCATGAGCAAGATGTTAGAATATTTAGAATAATTGAGAGGGGGAGTGAATTAGTTATCCAAGGTCCAGATGTACAATTAAACAAACAAACACTTCAACAATTTTAGATCTTATCATTTCATTGCTCAACCTCTAATATAAACTGTTAACAACATTAATTGGTTGTCTATTATTCAATAAATACCAGACTTGTAGGATGTAAACTTAAATCAATAAAGCATCACAATAACATCCACACAAATCTAACACTGGGATTTTACATGGAAACCCAATTTGGAAAAAACCACCAGCAACATGTCACCAATTTTCACTCTTTTAAAGTGAGAAATATTAGGAGCCAACCTGGTTAAATTTGACCTTGTTAAAGGATTCAATCACCCTATTAGGAGTGGCCTTGTTAGAGGACTTTAGAATATTCCATTAGAATGTCACTTGATTAGAGGATTTGCATAGACTGCTAGGTCCTTATGACTGTTAGGTCAACCTTGATTAAAGGATTTCAAATATTGTTCACAATGGTTAGAAAGTAACAACAGGTTTGATTTATATAGTACAACTCACTTTGCATGTTCAGATCTCTATTCAACTCCTAATACTAATCCACTTTCTAACCTCCATTGTCATTTCAATGTCAAATTCTCTTGGAAACCCTTCAAGTAATCTCTCTTCATGTCTTCTCAATTAAGCATTTTTCTTTGATTCAATACTCAACAACATTAGTAATAGCTCCAACTTTCTAGAACCCCTTCAAATGCACACAACAACTCTTCACTTCTCTCTTCCATATGCACTCTCACACATAGCTACAAGTTTGCCTATGGACCTCTTTAAATAGGTAGTTTTGATCTTTTTCTACTTAGTCAACACCATATATCTTAGGGTTCATGATTTGATCCATCAGATACAGTGTACCTGATTGCCATTATGTTTATCTCTTCTTTTCTAGAAACTTCTCCTTGAATTCATCTCTTAGATCATTTACCTAATTTTTTCTTGAAATTAAATGATCCAACTCATCAATCCTTCAACATGTTTTCCATATCCCAAGAAATCAACTTAATCAGCTGGAAATTATGATTCCTCACAAACAATTAAAATTTTGTTCCTCGGCCAACACTAAGTTTTGACACTTGGTCATCACTAAATTATTTGATCACTATATAACTTCTTTCTCAGCATCAACATTGTCACTCGGTCAATATTGATGCTTGGTCGACACTAAATTTTCTTGGCACTTACTATGGCTTGGTTGATACTAGCATCACTGGGCATGTACATCAAAATTCCTTTGTCTTTTAATCTAACTCGATGAAGCCTATATAAGTGATTTATCTTTGCTTGCAATATCAAGATTTTAACATTACTATCTTCTCCTCTATCAATGTGATTTAAACAATCACTTTATCTTGTCAAAGTCTAACTAATTAAATGTCCATTTGTAGTTTCCAATAATCTCCCTTTCCTCAACCTTTCCTCTAGATGCTTTTGTTATGAGAAAATTCTCAAATCCTCTTCATCAATCAAATTGATATGACATTTAGATCATATAGCAAACTATCTCACCAGTAGATTTGACATCAATGACAACACAACAATTTATCCAATTGTAGTTTCCAACAATCTCCCTCATTGGCATTTATGACAACACCTCAATGAAAATATTTGCAAAAATACTTCAAGTTACCATACAATCCAAACTGTATAGACTTTGAGTAATAGTCTCAATGTGTCATATCTTTTATTAATATCCTTAGTTTCTTTCTTAACTCTCTCTAAGTAATCACCACCTCTTAGTTAGCATTTCTCTAGTAGAATCCAATTTATCCTTGCTTGAATGATCTCCCTCTTTGAAGATAATATCCCCTTCTTTGATGTGTATTCAATCTCTCCCTCTACAATATTTTACCCCTCTTTCTAATATTTGATGTTTATGCAATCTCTCCCTCTTTGACAAAAATGTCGAAGACACTAGCTCTTGCTCATACATCTTGATTATGTAGATAATTGCATGTTAGATATAAATTCTTCATTTTTCATCTTCATATGAATGATCTATTATTTTTTTCTTCTTCTTCACTACTACCTTAGGAAACTCCTAAACTAGAACCATCTACATCAATGTGTAAGATAGTCTAATCAACACATTTGATGCAATGCTTCTCTACAGTTTAAGTATCTTTATCTATGGAAATCACCCCCAGTTTACCTCTACGATATTCTTGAGAATCTTTAGGTAAATCTTTATTGAATATGTTAGCAATTTTCTCTTTGTGTTCACATATTCCAGTTCACTTCTTTGTCTTGAACTAGCTCTCTCAAGTAATGATACTTGATAGCAATGTGTTTTGTCTTTCTATGCATAACAAGTTTCTTTCATATATTAATAGCACTTGTGTTATCACGATAGATAACCAATGGGTCAGTAATCTCTTCCTTCATACCTTTCAATAATTATTTGATCCAAATGATATTTGAACAATTTATTATTGTTGCCTATACTTGGCTTTAGCTATTGATTGGGAAATATAGTTCTAATTCTTGGTTGTCCATAAAACTAGTCTCTTTCCTAGAAAGAATGCACCAACACTTGTTCTTTTCATGTCATCAACATTTCCTACCCAATCATAATCAGTTCAAACTTATCATTCTTCTTGTAATACAAGCCATAGTCTTTTGTTCCTTTCAGATATCTCAATATTCTCGTTACTACCATCATATAATTGTCCTTTGGACTTATTGAGAATCTAGGAACTATCCCAACAACTAATGCAATATATAATTTTTTGTGAACAACGTATTGTATTTTACCTATCATTGATTTGTATTGTGTCTGGCTCACAACAACTGAATTATCATTCTTAGATCATTTGTGTAGAGTGACCATAGGTGTACGCACTAGTTTGGAATATTCTATCACAAATTTTTTTAGTATCTCCTTGATATATTTGGACTGAGTAATGAAGATACCTTACCTCATTTGATATGCTTGTAAACCAACAAAGAATTTGATCTCATCAAACATTGACATTTTAAATTCCTTCTTTATTTGATCAGAAAAAGTTTTACATAATGCTTCATTTCCTCCAAATATGACACCATCAACTAAAAATCTAGATAACAATACCTCATTGTTATCATTGTCCTTACAAAACCAATGTTCACCAAGTAATTATGTAGTATTTCATACCACGCTCTAGGGGCTTATTTCAAACCATATAAATCTTTGTACAATTTGCATACCATCTTCTTCTTGTCATGATTCACAATTCCTTTAGGTTGTTCTATGTACACTTCTTCTTCTAGTATCCCATTTAGAAATGCAAATTTTACATCCATTTGATATACCTTGAATCCTTTATAAGAATAATATGAAAGTAGTGATCTTACTCATAATCTTTCTACAGGAGTAAATGTTTCCCCATAGTCAACACCTTTCTCTTGTGCATATCCTTTGCATACCAATCTAGCTTTATTCCTTGTGACTTCACCTTTCTTTCATTTAGCTTGTTCCTAAATATTGACTTTGTTCCAATAACATTTTTATCTTTAGGTATGGGTACTAGAAACCATGTTTTGTTCCTCTCAATATATTCAATTTCTTCATTCATAGCTTGTATCCAATCTTCATTCTTCAAAGCATCTTTCATAGATTTGGCCTCAAACTCACAAAGTAAGCATGTAACATAGTTTCTAAGTCTTTTTCTTGTCATAACACCAAATTCTTTATCTCTAATGATTTTTTCAAGTGCATGATGTCTTCTTTAAAAAATTCTAATAGAGAATCTTTCCTTCTTTTTTCTTCAATAGGTTTATGTTGAAAAGTAATTTCAAGATCATCATCTCTTTCTTGTTCAAGTTCTAGTTTAAGTTTTTCATGCTTGGCATTGTCTTCTAGTTGCTTGTCTTCCTTTTTCTGTGACTCAGCATCATTTATCTATTTCTCAACACCCATAGTCTACTACTTAACTAGTTGGTTCAACTCAACACTCACAGTCTGCTAATGATCTGTAGCTTTGATTTCTTGTTCAGGTCGAGTGCCTAGAAAAATATCATTCACATAAATGAATGAGTTGTAATCTTTAGGTTTTGTCTTACATTAAACTTCATTTTTCTTTCTGTATTCGTCAATTTTCACATTTGTGCTTTCCTTAAATTTGTTAGTGTTATAGTTCAAACACTTATAAACTTTTCTCTTGGTGGAATATCCTAGGAATATATCTTCATCACTTTTAGCATCAAATTTTTTATTCCTATTGTCTTTAAGTATGTAACATTTTCTTCCAAAAAGTTTGAAATGGTTCACATTACATGAATAACTATATCATAATTCAAAAGGTGTAGCTTTTGTACCTTTCTTGACTTGAACTTTTTTCGAATTATAAAAGTTGTTCTTATGACTCCTCTCCAGTATTTTTGTGACACATTCTTTTCCATGATCATTGTTCTAGCATAATCCATATTTGATCTATTTATTCTTTAAGCTATTCCATTTTGAGAAGGGATCCTACGTGAAGACATTTTCCTTTTGGTTTCTCTATCATTAAAAAATATGTTGAACTCATTGGAAATGAATTCACCACCTTTGTTAGATCTCATAGACTTCAAACTCTTCCCTCTCTCCTTTTTGAGATTGCCCAAATATCACTTAAATAGTTGAAAAGAATTAGATTTTTCTTTAAGAAAAATCACAATCATCATTCTAGAATAGTCATCAACATATACAATGAAATATTTGTCTCCAGGGTAGTTTTGAGCTCAAATAGGTTCACATAAGTCAGTATGAACTAATTCCAAAATGTAATCAGATGAATATATTTTTCTTTTGAAACTAGATTTTGTCATTTTTTCCCAATTGACATTGTTTATACATAGCATTTCCAGGTTTCTTTAGTTTTGGAAAACTTCTTACGTTTTTTTATTTTACTAATGCTAACCAAATTGTTAAAGTTTACATGACATAACCTTTTGTACCATAACCAAATATCTTCATATTGTGCAAACAAACATGTCTCATTAGATAAATCTAGGTAGAACAAGTTACCTCTTGTTTGGTCACCACTTCCAATCAGTTTTCCATCAGCATCAAATATTTTGGCCTTTTTATGATGGAATTCAACTTCATAACCTAATTTGTTTAACTATGAAACACACAATAGATTATAGTTAAGTCCTTCAACTTAGTAAACATTAATGTCACATTTAATTTTATTAGTTAATTGAATTGTCCATTTACCTTTCACAAGACATGGAACATCATTACCAAATTTATCAGAGCCACCCTTGTATGGTCCAATGTCCTCAAATTTACTTCTATCACTAGTTACATGATTAGAGAAACCACTATCAATTATCCATCTATCACTTTTGTTCATATAAGAGATTAAAGTAATTTTATCATCTTCTTTCATAGCAACATAAACTACATCTTCACCATTACATTCAAATTCAGAATTAGTTTCTTCTTCAACAATATAACAAGAATTATTATCTTTATCCTTGTAGTCCTTGTTCTTCTTGAAGTCCCAGTTATCTCTTACTCCTTTGTATTTCCTTTGGTCTACTAGCACCAATGCTATGATACCAATTGTTAGAATATTTAGAATAACTAAGAGGTGGGGGGAGGGGGGGGGTGGGGTGTTGAATTAGTTATGCAAGGTTCATATGTAACAATTAAACAAAAAAACACTTAAATAATTTTAAATCTTATCATTTCATTAGTTAACATCTACTATAAACCATTAGCAAAAATAATTGGTTGTCCATTATTCAATAAATAACATACTTGCATAATGTATACTTGAATCAATAAAGCATAATAATAATATTCACACAAATTTCAAACTATGATTTTATGTGGAAACCCAACTGGGGAAAAATGACCAACGACATGTCACAAATTTTCACTCTTTTGAACTTGGCCCTATTAGGAGTCAACCCGGCTAAAGGTTATAATGCATATTGTTAAATGTGACCTTTTTAAAGGATTTAATCATCTTGTTAGGAGTGTCTTTATTAGAGGACTTTAGAATATTCCATTAGAATGTCACCCAGTTAAAGGATTTACATAGACTGCTAGGTCAACCTTGATTAAAGGATTTCAAATACTATTCACAATGGTTTGAAAGTAACAATAGGTTTGATCTGTTTAGTACAACTCACTTTTCATGTTTAGATCTTTTTTTAGCTCCTAATATTGATTCACTTTCTAGACTCCATTGTCATTTCAATATCAGATTCACTTGGTAACCCTTCAAGAAATCTCTCTTCACTTCTTCTCAACCCAATTAAGCCTTTTGTTTAGATTCAATAGTCCACAACATCAGTAATAGCTCCAACTTTTTGGAACTCTTTCAAACATGCACAACACCTTTGCGCTTCTCTCTTCCAAACATATGCTTACACATAGCTACAAGTTCACCTTTGTACCTCTTTAAATAGGTAGTTCTAATCTTTTGGTGCTTAATCAACACCATAGATCTTAGGGTTCGCAATTTTATCTATTTGATATAATGTATCTAATCATCATTTTATTTATCTTTTATTTTCTATAAACCTCTCCTTGAATTCATCTCTTAGATCATTTACTTAATCCTCTCCTAAAATTAAGTGATCCAACTCATTAATCCTTATCTTCAACATTTTTTCCATATCCTAAGAAATAAACTTAGCCGGCTGGAAATAAGGATTCCTCACAAATAATTAAAGTGTTGTTCCTTGACCAATAATAAGTTCGAACACTCAATCATCACTAAATTACTTGGTTACTATAGAACTTCTATCTTGGCATCAACACTGTCACTCAGTTGATATGGATGCTTTGTCAACACTATCTGTGGCTTAGTTAACACTAGCACCAATCAACACATATATCAAAATTCCTTAGTATTTTGCTCTGTTGCTCAACCAAGCCTAGATCAGTGATTTATCTTTGCTTACATTGTCAATATTTGAACACTACTATCTTCTCCTCTATCAACATGATTTAAATGATCACTTTTTCTTGTCAAAGTCTAACTAATCAAATGTGCATTTTTAGTTTCCTCTTCATAACTCAAAATTTCCTCTAGATGATTTTGTTATGAACAACTTCTCAAATCATCTTCATCAATCAAATAGATATGACATTTAGATCACATAACAAACTATCTCACCAGAAGATTTGATATCAATGACAATGCAACAATTGTTCCAATTATAGTTTTAAACACAAGAAACCTAAATTCTACCATTGTGGTAAACCAAGCCGTACAATAAACATTTGTAGGAGCAAAACTGGTAAGTCAAATCTTTAGCCAAAATTCAACGGTAATAATTTCAATTGTAATAAGCATGGACATCAAGCACATGAATGTAGATCAAAGGTTAGTTAGACACAAGATACATCTAGATTTGAAGGCTATTGTTACACATGTCATAAATATGGTCATAAGGCACAAGATTGTAGATCTAAAGAAAAGAACAATTGGACACCTAAAGGTCAAGTAAAACAACCTAGGAAATGTAATACTATAAATTGGGATCAAAATACTTGAGAAAATAGTCAATTTTGAGGAAAGCATGGACACATTATATAAAATTGTGGTAGGATATAACTCAAAGAAAGATGAGTAAATTGGAGAAACTTTGGACTAGTATATTTTGTTAGAAGGTTGATCACCTAAGCAAAGACTACATGAACTGAGCACCAACACCTATCGTTGAAGAGAAGAATGGAAAAGAAAACTTCAATCATGAAGAAATGAGAAGCCAAATGAATCAAACATGGAGAAAGAAAATTGGAGATGATAGTTCAAATGATGAAGTTGTGATCATGCAATCCAATGGATTAGGTGATTCCCCCACCTCAAACTAGGAAAAGAGGTATGCATGGAACTCAATTTAATTTGCTAAATCATACATCAGTTCCTAAGATTGTTTCAATAAAAGTTCAAATTAGTAAGATATTAGATGCATAAGGATAGTAATGTATTTTTGTGGTGAGTTGAAAATTCGGTAATGATCAAGTGTTACTTTTGCAATCCTAAATAGATCAAGCCATAATGTAAGCTATGACCAAACTATGGCATTGACTATTTAAATGAAAGCTTTCATGTGTTATAGTCAAGTTTTATAGAGATAAAAAAGACATTTGTATCTCATCTACTATGTGTACAAAGCATTGATGAGGTCCTAAATTTGAATTTTGGACTATATAGAGAAGTTTGTAACCCATTTTATGCACCTTGCATTTGAGTTTTCACAGAGTAAAAAGAGATTTAGAATTTCTATTTGGCATGATTATTACATAGAGTTTTCAATCTCCCCCACACAAAGAAAAAAATAAACACCGAGGAACCAAATGTCAAGCATTGAAATTTTCTTCCAAATCCCTGGTAGAGTCACCAAAAATCTATTAGTAAAAAAATTTTTTCTTTTACAAATGTTCAAGAAATGACTCAAAATTACCTAAATACAACGAACAATATGTGACTAATAGTTGAGTCACTTGCAATGGCAATATGGAAGTGCTCTCTGCATTTTGATATGAAGGCTCAACTCCCATCTAAAAGATATTCACTAAATTAAATAAATGGGTATGTCTTTAACCAAAAGAAACTAAGGCATACTCACACCAACACATAAACATGAAATGAGTGCAATTATTAGATTTATGGATTAAACATAGAGAGAAAGATCAACAAACATCCTTAAGAATTCTTATCAAACCTTTCACATTACAAAGGAGATGGAAGGAAATAAATAACTTACTCTTCCATATATGAGTAGGTAAACAAGCCAATTCAAACACACACACACGCACACACACACACACACACACACACACACACACACACACACACACACACATGGAATAATATACAAAATAGGAATAAAAGGACATACAACTGATTTTAACCAAAAACTATATCCTCAGATCTTATAGTATGATGTTTATAAATTCCTCTTAATCTTAAACACAAAACAAAATAACTATACAATCATTTTCCCCCTGCAATTACAATCAAAATTCATTATATAAAACTAAATCATTTTCTGTCAGTTTGTTACAATTGACACAAATATACTCTACTCTATTTCCCATATAGCCACACGAATGTCGACAACAAGAACCCCTAGCCTCTCCAATATTTTGCAATAAATAACTCTACGAGCTTAGTATTCAATTTCATAATTGAATCTTGAAAAGATTAAAAATTAATCTTTCATCCATAGTTTATATCCTTCCCAATGATTTTTGATCACTTACAATATATTATAATGTTGTTTGTAGATACTCTTTTATTAGAAATAAAATATTATAACAAAATTAATGTTAGAGTGACTGAAATTGATGAGGCAATACTATAGCCAATCTAATCATTCCACTTGAGTAATAAGTCACCAAGTCTTGATGGACTTTCATAATTTGATCTTCGCAGACATCTGCACCAAAATTTATAAACATCCAATATATCTCCTGAGGACTCATTATTGCATACATAGTACTAGTTCCTTTCATTTTGGCACTCTCATTTGTCTTTGTTCTAAAATTTGAATATGTTGGTTGTTGGCCTCCTTTGATAGATCTACATACAATCTTCTATAACTTTTGACCCTAGCCATATTTTGAAAATTGCTCTAGTGAGATTTTAGAGAACTTGATTTGGAAAACATATCCAAAACTAAAAATAATATCCAATAGTGGAGATAAAGTTATTCCCCCAAACTAAGACCCATGTTTTCAATTTTAGAAAATGTGTACTTACAAGTTGCTGCTATTAAAATAGAACATGTTATACTTGCATATTTTGAACCTGCAAACTTGAACCTCCAAACTTAAATGTTGAACCTGGGATATTGAACCATGAGCATTCAAACTTTGAACTTGAACTTTGGGTTGTCAATTTGCACTTTGAACTTTCAAACTTTGAACCTTGAACTTTTGAAACTAAGTCCACACTTCTTTGAACTTTGAACTATTGGTTCAATGTTCAAGTTTAATACTTCTAGCTAATAATGTCCAAAGCATAACTTCACAAAGCCATCGTTAGGGAATATCTTTATAAGTCATGAGACTATTTGAGAAATTTTCTCCATGGGGCCCAGTTTTTATAGTTTAAAACTTGGGTCATTAAAGAAAACTAACAATATCCATCAGATTTCCTATGTGAAATGATATGTTTCTAGCTTGAGAACTACCAATTTTATCCCATACTTGAATTTCATCTTCTTGAATATTAACCCTTTTATAGATCTCAAATTCAAGATCATTGACATATAAATTTCATAGTGTTTAGATTATTTATAATTTTAAATATTGCAAGTAGTTATTTTAAAATTCAAGAAGATGCTTATTCAAAAATGAGAAAAAAAAATAGTAAACCATATAAAACAAAAAAAACTTTATATATATCACTAGAGGAACAAGTAATCCTTGAGAATATGTAATTTATTTTTGAAAATGTCTTAAGGTTGGTCACTTCAACATAGATTCTAAAACCCTATCACCAACACCTAGAAGTGAAGAAAAAAAAAGGAGGATAGACTATTGAGATGATCAAGAACCAGATGAATCAAACTTGGAGAAAGAAGGTAGTAGTGGAATCAAAAAAGTTGAGACCACCCAATCCAATGGATCAGGGAATCACACTACTTCTAACTAAGCAAAGAAGGTATGTAAGTAACTATATATTTGAATGCTATATTTTACACTAGATCCTAACATAAGATGTGTTAAAGTCCATATCTACATAAGTTAAGATGCATTAGGACAAATTTGAGGCAAGAAATGAGAAAAGAGTTCATATACATAATTTGTGTCGAGCACCATCATTAATGTCTATAATGCCCACATTTTATAGTATAGATGGAGCTCCTATATTGACTAAGTTAAGTATGTAAGTGTCAATGGTGTTTGACCAAGTGATGGAAGGAAGGAATTGTGTTAAATGAGTTTTTATGTAAGGATTGAGATAATTGTATTACACCCACCAGTGTACAATAAATTTATTGAAGACCTAATTTGACAGTTTGAACCTATATAGTGAATTTTATTGTTCATTTTCACTTACTGAGTGATCAGAGAACTTGCAAAGTGATTCATGGTGATTGAAAGAGTCATGCATAAAATTCTTTAATATATAATAGTGTGTCATCAGTAAGTAAAGTGAAGTGTTGAAAGATTTTTTTTATCAAGTTACTTAGAACTTGTATTTCCAAACCCTAACCTAATGAAATGGCAACAGGCACAACTATTGGAATAAATAAGCATGACAAGGAGGTAAGGAATGGTAAATTGTTTAGAAATGATGCATGACCACCTCTAAATTTCTAAGGTATACCAAAGATTGCGATGAAGGGAGATCCCTTGGATGCCTTGTCATCAGTTCTGCCTAAAGCTATAATGATTCATGATGTAAGGTCATGCTTTATGTGCAAATTTAGTAAGATTGGAGACTATGAGATTAGGGAGGCATATTTAAAGTTGTGTGAAAATAGAGCTTTAAGGGTGAGCAAAAACATATTTCCATTAAAGGGTTAGTCTTTGCCCTAAAATTCCCTTGTGATTTCAAAATTGAATGGATCAAGATAGGTTTAAGTCAAGTTCATGGCATGCTATTATGGTTAGAGAATGGGCTAGTAAATATCACCAAAAAGATCATCCACTGAGTTATTGGGTATCCCACTTTGAATGGGTAAAGGACTATGCAATGTTAGAGTAAGGAGGCAATTGAGGTTGACACAATGGTCATGTGGAACAAACATGGAATGATTATTTCTATTATCACTGATCTAGAAATCGAGTTTGTAGTAAGGGTAATTTCACACAAATTCTATAAATTGACTAGATAGGATAGTGTAGCTTGTATCATAGTTGACCAGGCATGAAAGATAGTAAAAAAGGATCATGCATACAATCTAGACACATTGCAATTGACACAAGTGGAAAAAAAACTTGTCATCAATCAAGAATGCCAAAAACATAATGTGTAAGTTTGGTTCCCTAATTATTTACATATTCTTTTATGTTCAAAATACTTTTCCTACCATTGGAAATATTTTCTGGATTCTAGACCTATAGTGATACAACAAATAAGTGATTTTGTTCAGCAATGTGAAGCAAATTTAGAATGAAAGAAACACTTAGGTAAACCATTTTGGTGGACTTCTATGCATGTTTTAATGATTGAGGAGTAATTCAAAGAGATGATTACATATTTTTGTCGTTAATCCTATGTAAGACATGTAACCAATAAAAAAAAGGGAATTCATAAATGGAGTAGATGTTGAATATAAATCATTGATCTTGATCTAGAAGCTTCACTAGTTGTTTGTTTGAGGATCCAAACCTAAACTAGTATGAGAGCTAAGAGAGAAGTGTTTGTGTGAAAGAGGATATGTTTGGATGTTAGAAGAAAGAACCAAGTATAGTTATTGACCAATGAAGTGTAGCACAAATTTTATGAAATGAGAGGGAGGATAAGGAATTGGAAATAGGAGATCCATAATCAACCATCAAATTGCAAACCGAAGGATCATGTAGTGATACATTCTAGGAAGTGAATTAGGGTAAATCTCTTAATAGACTGGTTCTCAAAAGTGTATATAAATCTCCTAATAGAATACTTAATTTTTAGTAAATCCTTTAATCAAAGTGGACTGAATAAGTCTTGTAAGCTCTTAGCTAGATAAACCCCTCACCAGGTATATCACTAGAAGTGATCAAACATTATAGCCATAACATGCACACTTTATTGTTGTAGTAGTGAAGATTTATTAGTGTCATCCCCACTACAGCTTTATGTTCACCTTGAAGGGTTTCTACTTAACCAAAACTTTTTATTTATATGTTTATCATTTACTTTCAATCTTATCATCCTGATCAATATATTAGATCTGACATATCAATGTAGTACTTTTTTATGTGATGTATGATATTGTTGAGGTAAGGGTTAGTTGTGATAGTTTGATATTCATTTTAAAGTTTTAGATGGCAAAAGTTTTATAGATTATGATTCAACCCCCCCTCCCCCTCCCCCCCGTCTCTTAGTATCTTGCTTTCCCAATAAACTTCCAATATGACTTTCCATCTCTTAGAAATTTTCCTAAGACTAGTGTGGAAATCTAATGGAGTTCTCATCATTTTTAGTAAATAACTACATTGAAATCACTCTCAAATCTTCTAGATTTAAATAGAAAAACTACACCCTCCTCCCATTTTCCATAGAGTTGTCATTGTTTAAAAAAGTGTTGGAAGCTAAGTAGGGTTGTCCATCTCTTAGAAACTTCTGTAAGATTGGTAAGGAATTCCAATGAAAACCTTGCAAAGCATTTCCCTACCAAATCTTGTAGAAGACCTGTGATTATTTCAATTGCTATTGAGCATAAAGGTTTTGTGATAACCCTTCATTCTCAAACCCTAAATATACTTGTAAAAATAATTTGAGTTTGTATGTTGTTTATGTTTTAGTTTTTTAAGTTTTACTTGTCTTCTAAAAGCATAGTAAACTTGAATGTATTACATGCACAAGATTTTTAGTTTTTTAATCTAAATTTTGATTTTCATATATAGAAAACAATCTACAAGTTTGAGGATCAGTTTTTTCAATTATGTTTATTAAAAAAATTAATATTTATTTTTTGATTAATTATAAAAAAATTTATAAAACTGAAACTTTCTAGAATATAAATATTATATAGCAATATGGTGATTTTAGTGTCTATAAAAATATTGATTATCATTTTAGTATCTAACAAAATTAACAAATAAATAATTCAACTTCTTAAATTTGGTAAATATTTTCCCTTTTTCTAAATCATTTGCTAAAACTGTTACCTAATATACATTATATAAAATATCTAGCTATTTTTTATAGTTTAATTTTTTAATTAATATAAATATATATAATATATAAATTAAAACCTTCATAACTCTCTACTTGGATAATGCAAATCTATCAATTTCATAGAAGCTAGTTTATAACTTCCTATATTTTATTTATACTTTTCTAATTACAATAATTAAAATGTAAATTAGTTAGATATTAAAAATATCAAATTAATTATACATGTTTCTAAACTTAGAAGTTTTTATTTGTGATATAAACAAAATTTAAAAACACAAAAAATATCAAATTAATTAGAAAAGTTTCTAAGTTCTTATATTTAAGGCATAAATAAACATGTTTCATGTAGTTGCATACTTCCTGTCCTTTAGCTTAGGAATTAATTGTATATTTTGCAGATTACAAAATTTAATAAAATATTAAAAATCTACTATATTTGTTAGTTGGGAAGAATTAATGACTATTTAAATGAAGAAAAATTAAAATTAAAATTGGATGAAGTATATTTGTTTAAATCATTTGTAAAACAACCAACCATAATTAACACCATTTATTGAATGTTTTATACTTATTATTTTCTTACCTATTTCTTAGCTCAGTGATTACTTGTAATATAGTTAAATATATTTTTATATATAATTTTACTTGTCATCTCATAAATGGGATTCATCATCATAGATACAGGAATAATATCTGTTTACAAAGCTCAAAATTGATGAAGGTATGTTCTGATACCACTTGATGAAGGGTGCTCCCCTTAATACCATAAACCCATAATAGAAACAAAGAAACAAAAGAAAATGTGAGAACAAAATATGGACTTCTTATTATTGCCACAAATAAAGAATTACAGAATTCACAAGTACAATATGCTAACCCACATGGGCACCTTCATTATAGTAACCTGCAAGACAATGTTGTGAACTACACCCGGAGCTGTCCTAAACAATGTTTAGGCCTTTCTTAAATAATCAATTTGATGCTTCCCATGAAGGTTCTAGACATTGAAACTTAATACCTAGGACCGATAGACCCTAACAATACATATAGAGTTAGCCAAATACATCTTTGACAATTATTTTAGATATTTTGCGTAGCCCAACTTTGGAAGGCCATAACACTCTACTGGTACCCAATATAGACCAAGTGATTAAAATTTTTAGTGTGGAATCTTGAGCCTATGTGAACTAAGGTTCAAAGTAGTTCAAAGTGGTTCAAAGTGGTTCAATTTTGTCTCCCAAGTTCAATAGTTTATTTCATAACTTTCTACACTTTTTGTGGGTCAATTCAAATTGGTTTGTGTAAATGTTTTCAAGACCATCTCAAAGAATTGTAAAACATGCACAGGTAATGGAAGATTGTGTTCTTGCCAAAATTAAGAAACCATAAGTTTCACACCAATCAAGAAAAGGTTCTCTTAGTTCAAGTATTTAAACTCTTCCATTGTAGATGCCAAGAAGTGATGTAAACAACAAGCAGCTTCTGTGTACATGGAAGCATAGCCAATATATACAAATTGTGTGATGTGATACCCATATCTCAACAATGGAAATCATGAAGGAATAGTTTTTGAATGGTTTAGATAATGAGATAGTAGAATTATATGGAGGAGATTACAGAATGACTATGAAAATGAAAAGAATTAGAGTATTTAACAATCATGAAATTTATGGAGTGATAAAATTGATCTCAGTGCAGGAGCCATAACTCCCAACTCCATTTTTGGATCTTTCCAAATTGAAATATGTTGGAGGTAACCTAGGTATCTAAATTCACACTAGAGTGATCTTCAAAATTCAATCTACTTTGCGAGATCTACATAAATGTGTGCAGGTCTATCAAATTTACCCACAACAGTCACAAAATGCAGAGCATAGTAAAATATTCATGTTGTGGGAGTTGTATAGATCACAATCTAACTATTGGATTGAACTAAATTTAGGATATGTATTGTAAAAGATAATTTTACAAGTCTTCACCAAATAGCATTGCAAGATTCATTTTAGATCAAAAGTTATGCTCGACTAAGTGCAGTGCTGTCAAAATTGCCTATGACTGTCATGAAATGATGACAACACTTTACAACTAGAAAGTGCCATGTATTTAAATGTGCCCTCACTCTTAATTCCATGGGCATCCTTTCTCATTCTATTTATAAATCTGGATAGCACAAGGATAAAAGAGATTTCATTGGGGAGAATCTCCAAGATATGATTATCATAACTGATTAACCACATCAAGATTGAAGAAAATTATATAAACCATTGAGAATGGAGAGGTTGGTGTTCTATTTTTTTTGGCTTTTGAACACAAACTTGGTGTTGTTAATAGAGAGTCAAAAATAGTAGAAAGAGAGCTTGGGAAAATGTATTTTTCTGTGGATTCTGTGCTATAGGAGGATATATAATTCTCTCAATAAATAATCAGTGTTTATCAAGGGACAAATTCTTCTTTGTTCTATTGTTTTTAGAGGATCAGAGTTTTAGTATACCAGAACTTTGGGTTTGTGTATTAGGTTTCTTGTTAATGTTAATCTACGAGTTAGCTTAATTATCTCTAAGAGCAGTCTTGATGCATATAATTATTTCCATGATTATTATTCAGCCTTTAGGTTGTGTTATTCATGTGTTTGGAGAGGATAATTTTTCTTTCTTTCTATATTTCTTCTTTAATGTAACTATTGGGTACATGAGCTTTCTATCATTTACTTTTTGTTTTCTTGTAGATAATCAGTTTCTTCAAATCTACATCATGTTTACAAGTGGATGTTTCCATGCCTTTTGTGATTTTTGGTTAAAAGCATCCATATTTGTATTTCTGTAAATTCATTGCAAATTATACATGGGGAGCTGTATCCAGATAATATAAGTCTTGAAGATGATGCCTCATCTTGGTTGCTATGGAAAAGCCTCTGTACAAGATTTCACAAGTTGAAAGGCTTGCAAGAGCTTGAGGAGAAAGCATCTTTGTTGACAAAATAATTAGAGGTGGATGATGATGAAGCCCCAATTATATCTTCACATTGCATCTCATGTAATTATTCAATGCCAGGTGAGAAAGGAATCCAAACATCAATAACCCATACACAAGAAAGCCAAACATGGGAGAACAATAACACTTGGGCTAAGAGCAAGAATTATAGCTGCCAGGATAGCCAAAAGAAGGAAAGCATTTACACTAACTTTCTACCTATAGATAATCTATTGAAAACATTTAATGTTGCCCTTCTTGATGAAGAAGAAGAAAGATCTCATAATCAAGAGGATCCTCCAAATGTGTTTCAATTATCAATCTAAATCCTACTAAATGTAAAGAGCTGAAATATTTTCCATCATGCATAGAAGAAAACAAAGGAAAATATTTTCCTGCTATTCTTGAGAAGATAGACTGACCAACTAAATTTGAAGATGATAAGTTTTAGCATGAGACCTCCTTTCAGAATAATAAGAATGTAGAATCAAAGATAGACCTGTAGACCTCTGAGTTGAGTAGTTTTCAACAAGATGATCATGTTGCACTTCAAGTAGAGGCAATCCGTCTTACAAAAAATTCAACAGTAGCAAGAAAGGGAGAAGAAAAGTATGAAAATTTAGGAGATAAAGTCACCTAGAGTACTCTAAGGCCTCCAATAGTGAGCCTGGATATTTTTTTGGAAATGTTTCCACCAAAAATCACCAATAATTTCTTTCATACTTAAGCTGGAGCAATGAGATTTTTATAGTAGGCTTATAGCTCTAAAATGAACCCTCCTATATAAAATGAGAACATTCCAAGCTCGTATGAAAAACTTACTAAAAATAGCAAGTTCCTAGAAATAGCAACCCCCATGTCTACTAGTCCTTATTAAAATATAAAAGACTGAAATAAAAATATTTTTAGGTGATGCAAGATTGCTCTTACACCTAGGATGCTCCTGCATTAGACACTTGGGGTAATTTGAGAAGTGGCTCTGTCACATTTCAGGTGTTTAGAGGAAAAACAAGATGGTTAACCTCCTCCCATGCTTGCCATGATCAATCCTCTATTGGCCTCTCTTTCCATTTGACCAAGTATTCCTCATAAGTTATGTTCCTTGTACTTTTTCCAACATGATTGTCAAATATCTCCTCAATCTCCTTTGTAGTTGAACTAGCTGCTAGAATACTCCACCACACTTTTGCAACTTCATCTTTGTCACCTCCTTCATAATACATTATCAAATATGAAATATTAAATACTAGTGAAATGTTCAACTCAATAGGAAACTCCACTTCATAAGAATTTCCATAATCATGTCTTTTCACTATCTTGCATGGTCCAAACTTATTCATCTTCATCTTTTTATATGTACCCATTAGAAAATACTCTTTTCTCAAAGGAACCATGACTTCATCTCCAATCTAAAATTCCTTATACCTCCTTTTCATATCTTCCTAACCACTATACTATGTACTCATCTTTATGATTTGCTTCCTCACCTCCTCATGGATGTTCTTCAAATGTTCAACAAATTCATCTACTTTAGCACTACTTATTTCTCCTTTATCCAATTGGCACAATTCAGAAGCATTTCTAGGACTATTCTCATATACAATCTGGAACTGTGATTTACCAGTACTCCTATTGATAGAATTATTATATGTAAATTTTTCTTATGGTAAAATCAGATCCCATCCTTTTGGTTTGTCTGCAACCAAACATCTCAGCAAGTTTCCCAAACTATGATTCACAACTTTTGTCTATACATTAGTCTATGGATGATGTGATGAACTAAACTTCAACTTTATCTTCAATTTCTTCCACAATCTATGCCAGAAATACCCAAAAAAATTGGTATCTCGATCTAAAACTATACTCTTTGGCAGACCATGTAGTCTCACTACTTCTCTGAAAAATAACTCTACAACATGAACAACATCACTAATTTTCTAGCAAGGAATAAAATGTGCCATATTTGAAAACCTGTCAACCACCACAAAAATAGAATCATGCCCATGCCACATCCTTGGTAATCTAAGAAAAAAGTCAATGCTAACATCCTTCTATAGCTTCTCTAGTACAGGTAATGGCTGATATAACCTCGTATTCTGGTTCACTCCTTTTGCCGCCTAACATACTCTACAACTTTGTACAAACTTCTTCACATCTTTCTACAACTATGGCCATTATTAATTCTCAACAACCAAAGAAATGGTCTTATCTGTGTCAAAATGTCTAGCCAATCCTCCACTATGCTTCTCCTTGATTAGATTCTCTCTCGTTGAACTTCTGGGAATGCACAACTAATTTCCTTTGAACAACATACTATTCCAGATCATAAAATCCAACCACTTTGTCCTATCAAGTGTAACATATTTCGTACAAGCCTTACATGCTTCACCAAAATTAGGATCATTTGGATACAAAGTACTGAGTTCCTTAAACCCAAGCACTTCTATCTGCATTTCTATCAGTAAAATTTGTCTTCAACTAAGAGCATCTACAACTTTGTTAGACTTCTCACTCCTATGTTTGAAAATGAATGTATAACTCTACCAAAACTCAACCCACTTTAAATGCCTCTGGTTCAATTTTCCTTGACTATTTAAATATTGTAAAGCTTGATGACTAGTATATAAAACAAACTCCTTAGGAAGAAGATAGTATCTCTACTTCTTCAATGCTTGAATATAGCATACAATTCTTGATCATAAACATAATATTTTCTTTTTGCATCATTCAACTTCTTACTAAAATAAGCAACAGGTCTACCTTCTTGGCTCAAAATAGCTCCTATTATAGTACCACTAGCGTCACAGTCTACTTGAAACACCTTGTTAAAATTAGGAAGTACTAAAATGGGCTGCTCAATAAATTTCTATTTTAATAGATTAAAACTCTTATCTACTCCTATAGTCCACTTAAATTCTTTCCTATCCATTCTCATTGTTTCAGTTAGGGGTTCACAAATACTACAAAAACCTTTTATGAACTTTCTATAAAAACTAGCCATTCCATGAAAGGATCTTACCTCTATTACACTCCTTCAAGTAGGCCATTCAAGGATAGCCTTCACTTTCTCTAGGTCCATTTTTTAGACCTTATGTTGAGACTACAAATCCTAGGTACACCAACTCCTTCTTTACAAAACTGCACTTATTTAGCTTTATCAACAACCTTTCTTCCCTCAACTTATCAAACACCTTGCGATTTGGATCAAATGATCCTCCAATGTCTTACTAAAGATCAAAACATCATCTAGGTAATATAAACTATATATATCATCCATTCTCCATTCTTCTTTGGTGCTAATATGGCTAGTACAACACATGGACTTAGACTCTTTCGAATCAAACCTTTCTACAACAACTCATGAACATTCATGTTCAAATCTTCACTTTCTAGTGGTGTCATTTTGTATTTTTCCTTGTTTGGAAAATTGACTCCTAGAAAATAATCCATTTGCTGACTAATTTTCCTCATTAGGAGCAATCCATTAGGTACATTATCTAACACAATATTAGATAACTCTCCCAAAATATTTGCAAGTTCTACAAGTACCTCCTCTACTTCTTCTTTATTATCTTTTTGAATTATAGAAAAACACACATGCTCATGCTTCATACCTTTGAGAAACTTTTTTCCATCAACAAAACATATTCTGGTAGCACTACATACCTTTTCTTCTTTCTCCTTCAATGGCTTCAACTTATGCTTCACTCAATCCTTGGTAAAAGTGTAGGTATTTGCTCACCCATCACTAATACATTTGGTACCAAATTAAAATGGCAAATCCGTTGCAATTTTTTTGTCACAACCTTGTTGTTGTCATAATTGCAACGATAGACCATCACAGTTGTGACAACGACAAGGTTGCGATAGAAAAACTGCAACAGCAATGCCGTTGTAATTTGGTACCAAATGTATTAGTGCATCATGTATATATGCCTATCAAACTAGTATGTTTTTCATCCTAGAATGTGATGATCTAGCTTCTTCATTAAAATGTGCAACTTTGGTCTACACTTTTGTTCTTCAATATATCCTTCCTTGGTGCTGGGAACATTCAAATTCTCTATGCCCTTCTTCTCCATAGTGAAAACATTTCACATAGAAGCCTCATCTTCTAGATCCTTGTCCTCTGCCTCTTCCTCTCTAATATCTATTGTTCTAATCATGGCAATCATTATAATTGTTTCCCCTCTAATTCTGACTACTACTTCCATCCTCATCCTTGTTCTTCTGATGATCATTACGACCTCCATAAGATTGTCTGCTACATCTTCCACAATGACCTCTTCCACTATTCTTGTTGTCAAACTTCTTGCTTAGTTTCTCCTCAACTCTTAGGGAAAATTGGTATGCCTGTTTAATACTATTCATTCAAATGAGACTTAGCTCATCCTAACTACTTGGCCTTAAACCATTAAGATAATAGGTCACTTTCTCCTTATCATTTTTTGCATGGTCAATTCTAATGAGAACTTGGTATAACTCATTGGTATACACTTGAATAGATTTTCTTGCTTGCTTCAACCCTTGCATTTTATTCAATAGATCAAGCTCATAATCTATGGGAATGAATTTTTGATTTAGTTTAGCTATCATTCGATCCCATCCAGTGATTTTGTCCTTTCTTTTCTATTTTGGTCCAACTGAACCTCCTGCCACCAGATCTTTTCATGTCCCTTCAGTTGTGCCTTTGCAAACTTGACCCTATCAAGATCCTCAATATCTTCATACTCAAACTTCTCCTCTAGTTCATTGATCCAATTGATCAACTCCTCTAGGTTAAGATTTCCCAAAAATGTGGAAACCTCAAACTTAGGTCTTTTACCAATCTTGTTGATTGCCTTAAAAAGCCTCTCTTCCTCTAGGTTTAGAACTTCCTCTACTTTAGAATTTTCTTCTTCTTCTTCTTCCTCATCCTCACTTTCATCTCTTACAAAAATATTTATTCCTCTATGTATTTGTTCTTCCAATTCTTGCATTTGTGTTTGGAGGGCTCTAAAACCCTCAAGTGTAACACCTATAGCTCTTTCACCACACTCTCTTTGTGGAGGCATTTTTTGTGCTTTCGCTAAAACCCTAGTGCAAACTAGCTCACAATTAATGATCTATCTAGATGCTCAGCCCAAACCACAATCTTGGTGTGAACTACCTAATAGATAGAGATCTATTCATACACTCAAGAACTCTATCTGTGATACCATTTGACAAAGGTATGCTCTCATACCACTTGATGAAGGGTATTCCCCTTAATACCATAAACCCATAACAGAAACAAAGAAACAACAACAAATACAAGAATAAAATATAGACTTGTTATTATTGTTGCAAATGTGGAATTATAGAATTCACAAGTACAATAAGCTAACCCACATGGGTACCGTCATTAAAATAATATGCAAGACAATTTTGAGAACTACACCCAAAACTGTCCTAGACAATATTTGGGTCTTTCTTAAATAGGAAATTTTATGCTGCTTAGGAAGGTTCTAGACATTAAGACTCCATACCTAGGGTCAATAAACCCTAACAATACATATAGACTCAGCCAAATACATCTTTGACAATTATTTTTGATATTTTGGGAAGGGCTATCAAGTTACTTTTGGGAACTCCATTGTATTGAACCGAGTACTTCAACTAAATCTAGAATTCTCTATGCTATGGCTTCTATGAACATTGGAGACTGGAGAATCTTCCCTTAGTTATTATAATTAACTCTAAGCAAGGCATTATAAAGAAGGAAGTGGAGTTTGAATCCCTCCCCTTCTAATTTTGTGTAAAAAAATAGGTCATTAGGCTAAGAACTACCCTGAGAAGAAGAATAAAATGACTAGGTAGGAAGTCCCTTCTTCAAATCCCCCCTCCTATGCTCCTCTTCTTAAATTGGTTTGAATAGAAAAACTATCAGCTAACAAAAAAAAGACACTAATGCTTTGGGACAATCCCAAATGTAGGGGAAAAGCCTTGTTCCCTCCTAGCCTGTTACTGAATAGCCCATTGCTATTATGTCCTCAAGTTCCCTTTTGGTTGCAAGAATATTGGATTTCATGGTTATTTCTCATAAGGCACTAGATATGGAGAACCCTATGGCTAAGAAGCCATCTGCTAAGATTGGGATCTTGAAAGGCTCAAGGGTTAAGGAAACTATAGTAAAAGACCTTGAAGAATGAGAGATTAGGTAGATTGGTTTTGAGAAATGTCAGAGTCCCACCCATGTAGTGTTGCTAGGTCTAATTACTTTAGTGCAAGGAGGTGTAATTTATTTTTCTAAGGCATTAGTTAAGGTTTCGTCAAATTTCCCAAAGCCTCTACGTTCATTCATTTTGAAAACCTAGTTTCTTTCTAGTTCTAGCAAAAGCTTACAAATGACAAACAGAGACCAAAGTCAATGGGTAGAGGTTAATAGGATGAAGAAGAAATTCATGACTTCTAACTAGTTCTTCAGTATGATCTCTAATTCAAAGTCCAAATCAAATATGAGAAGGAAGAAACTGAGCTTGGGTGGGAAGAATAATAAAGAAACTAGAGAAACAAAAAGTTAATCTCAAATTCATGTCGATTATAAACAATTGACCATATAGAGGACCTATACCAAATGTTATAAGGGAAGATTATGTCTTCGAACATAAGAGGCTTGAATGTTGTTCATAAGTAGGATATTCTAAGAAGTGTGATTTGAGAAAATAAACCTGACATCCTTTAGGTTCAAGAAACTAAGATACCAAGAGAAAAAGTGGAACTTATCTCTTTTATCAAAAACTATAAAGTGTTGGGTTCTAGTTCTCAAGGAGCATTATGAGGAATTTTTTAATTCTAGAATAAGGCTATTGTTCAAGGTGAGTTGATCATATCCAAGAAAACTATGTTGTGTATTCTATTTTCTCATATTAGGAATAAATTCTCTTGTATTCTCTCTAAGGTTTATGCTCTCAATAAAAATGTGGGTAGACTGGACTTTTGGGATAGATTGGATGCCTTCAAAGACTATTTTTGTATAGAATCGTGGTTAATTTTGGGGATTTTAATACTTCCCTAAGAGATTTTGAGAGGTTTGGAAGGATTCAAATCCAAATCTAGTTAGAGGGTAGGTTGGATTTGATGAAGTTCATAGATTCTCAAGCCCTAGATGATTTTGAGCTTCAAGGTCTAAATTTTATGTGGTCTAACCACAGATCCAAGGATGACCTAATTCAGGTTAAGTTTGATAAGGATCCTTTCTTAGTTGATTGACTTTTTTTTTTGTTGCTCCTTGGTGGTCCTTCATAAAATAGGTTTGAATGGTTTTCATATTTCTCTTCTAGAGAAAACCCCAACTATTAAAAGAAATACTCCTTTTAGGTTTGAAAAAATTAGGTTCAAACATCTTGATTTAAGAGGTAAAATCCAGGAGTGGTGGGATATAAGGATAGATGGGTTTGTAGTGTTTAGTTTGGAAAGAAAGATTTAGGGCATTTCCAAGGTCTCAAAGATAAAGAAAATGTTTCTTTGTCAAAATTCCATGAGATTATTAATAAAGAGGAGCATTTTTGGAGACATCAATCTATAGTATTGTGGTTTCACTCAAGGGATAGAAATTCAATATTATTTCATATTAGTTTGTCTAAACACACGGTGGCCAACATAATCTCTAGAATTGTTTCTAATTGCAAAGTAAAAATGATAGATAAAGAGATATTAGAAGATTTAATATTTTTCTTCTCTTCCCTCCTTTCTAAATATAACTCTAGTTATTTGGAAGATCAAGAGAAGATGATTGAGTTTGTTCCTAATATCTTGAAAGGGGAGTAGAAAAAGGTTTTCTTGTATGTGGTGGGGTCAAATCTCTACACTACTCTCAAAAAAATCTTTTGTTCTAGAAAACTTCTCTAGGAAATTAATTCAACTTTCACATCCGTAATCCCTAACAAAGTCAAGGCCTCTTCTATCAATGATTTTAGACCTATGAGCTTGTGTAACTTTGTGTACCTAGCTTTCTCTAAAGTGTTGACATCGGGTCTTGTAGTCTTCCTCTCCTTGCTTATTTATCTAGAAAAAAAATTGCTTTGTATTAGGTCATCAGATTTGAGATTCTATTGGTAAAGTTCATGAGGTTATCCACTCTATTGAAATGTCTAAATTGTAAGGTTTCCTCCTCAAACTTGATATTTCCAAGGCTTATGACTAAGTGGACTAAGATATTCTGGTCAATATCCTTAAATTTTTAGCTTATGTGATCATATTATGCAACTTTTTTTGCAACTTACTTTGGCTTCTTCTGATGTAGCTCTTGTGAATGTATCTTCTTTCACTTTTTCCAAGCCGTCTAGGGGTTTGAGGCAAGGAGATCCCATTTCTCTGATCATGTATTCTCTAATGGATAAATATCTAGGTTGTCTTTGTAAAATTAGACTTGTTTTAGATTTTCTTAAGGGCCTAAAACCTTCTTTGGAGAATATGGTGTGTTCTCATGAGTAGTTTGTCAATAATATAGTGATTATGGGAAAATAAACTATAAAGGAGTCTACTGAGTGTAAAAAAATCATTTATTGGAAAAAAGGATTAGTTTTCTTCTCAAATACTCTAATTAAAAGACAAGGAAGAATATCTAGAATTTTGGATTTCCAATTAGGTTCCTTTCCTGTGACCTATCTTGGTTTGCCTCTTGGAAAAAAAAAAAAAAACTTGATTCTTTCTGGGTCTCCCTAGTTGAAATATTTCAACAAAAACTAGTTGCATGGAAAGGTTCACTTCTTAGCCAAGCTGGAAAAGTATAAATGATTAAATCTAGTCTTCAAAGTCTTCCAACTTATGCTTTAAATCTGATCAAAATTCCACATAAGTGTCAAGAATCTATAGAAAGAATTCAAAAAAAATTTCTGTGTTCAGGAGTGGAAAAAATATATATTAGCTCTTGTGGCCTCAAATCTAGTTTGTATGTGAATAAGGAGTGGTGGTATAGGTCTCAGATCAATTAAAACTATGAAACTTTTGATAATGGCTGAGAAAATCTAAAAGATTTATGATGAAATAAAAGATTGGAATAGTATAATGAGTAAATACTTAAATAACTTCCATTCTTTGTGAAATTTCCTCAATAATCATGAAAGGATGTTAGGTTCTACCTTTTGGATGGGTATCCTACAAGATAAAGTGACTACCAATCTAAAACCTAGACGAAGGTTGGGAGATGTACAATCAATTAACTTTGGGAAAGATGCTTGACTTTTGGAGAAACCCTTGGATGTGGAAGTGCATAAAAACCAACTCATAGAGAGATGTACCCAACTTATAGATTCTAAGGTGGCAGATTTCTAAAGAGATGGTCAGTGGGTGAGAGTTTCTGAATATGACCCTCCTCTTAACACTATAGTCAAACTCAATGCCTCTATTTTTAGGTTAGGAACACAAGACTCGTTGATCTAGGAAGGATCTTCCTTAAGGTTCTTCTTTGTTTACTACATTTGGTACCAAATTTTGATGGCAGTTCCATCACAATTATGGCATTGCAACCTATTTTCATTGCAATTCTGATGGTCTTCTATCAAAATTATGATGATAATAGGTTGTGGCACAATAATTGCGATGGAACTACAATCACAATTTGGTAGCAAATGTACTAGTGTTTGTTTGGCACTTCAGGCCATATAAGAGACAAAAATCCCTTCTAAGTTTGGAACAACAATCTTATTCCTAAAATTAACATATTCCAATGCATAGCTCTGCAAGGAAAAATATGACTCTACAAAACCTTAGTAAAAGAGGTATGTGTTTTCCTAATAGGTGGTTTCTTTATACAACCAAGGAAAAATCTATTAACCATATATTTATTTCTTGTTCTTTTGCTTGGAACACTTGGATAGAGATCTTTTGAAGGCCTACATATTAAGCTAGGATATGTTGAAGAATTTAGTCGACCTATAAATATTATGGAAGGATTTTAAAGGGAGCATTGAATAAAACCTCAAGAAGGAAAGGAACAATAGGGTCTTCAAGGATAAAGTTCAATCCTTCTAGAGTATGGCTAATAAAATAAAATATTGTATTCTAGAAAATTTTAACATATTGTACAAAGTAGAAGTGGATTTTGAAAAAGAAGGTAACCTTAATCAAAGGAAGACCATAAAGATGAGGTTTAAAAAAAAATACTAGATGGGACTGTCCTCCTTTGGGCTAGATCAAAATGAACTTTGATAGTGTTACTAAGGGAAATCTTGGCCTTGCTAGGTGTGGTTCTATTATTAGGGATAAAGAGGGTAATATGATTAGAGCTATGGCTATTTTTCTAGGTACCCAAACCAACCATATGGTAGAAGAAATGGGCCTTCTTCACGGAATTGGGATGGCTAGTAACATTAATACTAAGGGATTATGAATAGAAGGGGATTCCCTAAATATTCTCAATTTCCTTTCAAAATGTTTAATCCCATCGTGGACAATAAAAAATATAATAAAGGAAGCTAAAATCCTTCTTATTAATTTTGAAAAAGTGTATATTTCACATTTGTATAGAGAAGTGAATATGGTAGCTAACTTATTTTCTAACATGGAAATTACTAAGGGTTCCACTTCAAGTTGGAGTCATGAGGAAAATATTAATCATGAACGTAAAGTGTTTATTAACTATAATATTAAATTTAGAAAAATTGGAAATATTTCATTTAATTCAGTCCAAGAGGGAAGATTTTTTGGAAATGAAATGTAATATTTTTTTGAAAGCCTGATGTCAATCTTGAAGAGGGGAAGTTGAATCTTGACATTGGCATCATGGCAAAAAAAATAGGGCTAAGCACCAATGGTAATCTCTTCTTTTAGGATCTCAAGTACTCTGAATTGGATGTGAATAAATTACCTAACAAAACTTATGGTTAGACTATAAAAGGGGAGAGTGAGATTTTTATTACATCTTATATAAAATTTCTATGACATCATATCCTTACTCAGGTGATGGAATACATGACCCGAGATGGGAGATATGAGAGGGCACATACCTATCATTTTGTGCTTTTAAATCACTTTAGATATTAGAAAAGTGTTTGTTTTCCCTTTTAGTTATTATTCTCATTGTCTCTCAGTATTAATTCACTAAGGTCTAACCCTCATAAACCTATTATACATGTATAAGGGGTTTGATGAGGTTGATTCATTATTTTGCGAAAAATAAATTCATACCCACTTCTAAAGAAAATTGATGAATAAAGTGGAAAAAAAATCTAACTTTGCAAGGATTACTTTAGTGGCAAATATTTTCCATTTGGTGATCCCGTGTGATGAGTCAATCGTCATTTGGTGAATATTTATCATATTTGGGTCCAACCACATCGTCGAATACTTATCATATTTGGGTCCAACGCCCGAGGCGGTCACCCATTAGTTACCACATAATTGGTCAAAAATATCAATGCAATCACCAATGCAATATATAGTTTGGATACATTTATTTTAAACATATCGCCAGCCTTTGTATGTTGTTTCTTATTGGCCAACATTATTTCACCATTGCTACATCCATATAAATTTTTCTTTGGGTTGGGTGTCACCAACCATTTTACTGATGTGTTTCAATCACTGCCCCATTTAGCCAATTGTTTCCTACTATGGGCTTGCATAGGAATGTGCATTTCACATGCATTTGGCATTCCCAATTGTTAATCCCGCCTAATTCACCAACTTAGATTGGACTATAAGAAATTATTATTCTACACAATTCACTATTTTCTAGTCTAGAGATTGGCATTTCTTATTGCTACCAAACTTTCAAAGTGCTGAGTGCATTGGCCATTGACTCATGGACCCTGGTTTTTGTAAAAGGCAAGTGCTTTTTAAATTGTTTTGTAAGTGGTACTAGTTAGATTTTTAGTTTCACTGTCTAGTGTCCGTTGGTGACTAGACATCTCACATGCTAAGATAGCCTATAGGTATTAGGTTTGCAAATTATATTGTGTAGTACTATAGTAGTAGTACCCTTTTTTTGAGAATGAATCATATTATTGTTATTATATGTAGTCTAAGTAGTTAAGTCCATTGTTCAACAATGAGGTTGATATTTTTTTTCCGCCTTTATTAGTTTGCCATGTCAAACAAGAGGGGTAGGATCCCTTAAATCCAAGAGAGGCCACCATTACCAAAATACAGAACCATAGTGGTATATTTTGGTGGTGGAAATGTTGGCAACCTAAAAGATTCACAAGTTAGATCTCCAATGGTTATTGAAAAAGGAGATTCATCAAAAGTTGTACCCTCAGACAGTATTGAAGTTCAAGTTGGTAAACTAGAACAAGATCCGAAGGAACTTTCCCTAAGTAGAGAGTCACAAACTAAGATTATGGAGCTGGAGTCAGTCCCAGACTAGTCGGTTGAGAAAATCAAAACTAATTCCATAAATTAGGTTCATGCACAAAAGGGAAAAAGAAAATCGAAGAAAGATCAATCTCGCTGGGATCTTTCCAAAAGGAAATTTCAGCTAGAATGGGTTGAAAAATACTGGTTCATTAAACCAGTGCCCAATCCAAATGATGGTGAGCCTCCTATAGAATGCAGATGTAAGATTTGCATAGAGATAACAAAGAAGGAGAAGAGGCTACAGCTTAAAATTGATATCATAGAAAAGCATGATGGTAAAGTTTACAAGAAGGAAATTATAGATGGAGTCAAAAAATCCGTGGTAACTTGGAAAACAAAGCATAATTATCTACAAATCAAGAATGCTGAAATATATGAGTTACACCAGCAAATATGGGAGAAGCATTTTGCAGTAGAAGGTTCCATTGAAGATTTCATTGTGAAAGCAATAGAGGTGAAAAATATGGGAAACGTATCTCAATTTGGTGTTGTCTTTTATATATTGAGTAGAGGATGCCCTATGATGAACTACCCTTCAATGAGTGCATTATTACATTTTTTGAAAACTCGAAACTATCCTAATAGTCACTGGTTAGTAAACAGTGGGTGGGAATGGGCTAAATGTCTTGCATAGGTTGAAATAGGAGATATGAAGGAATCTATCAAAAAACTCAAATTTCATTGCATTGTCTCTAGATGAAGTTACAGTAATTGATAATACTTCCTGGGCGTGCATGCATGTTTATGCTATAAATAATCTTTGTTGTCAACCATTTCTTCTATCTATTGCTAAATTGAATCATAGTGTGATAGCTGAAAACTTATATGAATTATTAAAGACTACTCTAATTAAATCTAGAGGTTTGGATAGCATGGAGATTACCAAAAAGTTGGTGTGTGTTGGAGTGGATGGTGCTTTTGTTATGCAAGGTCATAAAGGTGGTCTTTGCAAAAAGATCAAGAATGATTTGGCACCCTATGCTATTCCCATTCATTGCATGGCCCATCGAATGAATCTAGCTTTTGGAATTGTCAACTATTTTGGTTGTGTAAGTAAAGTGGAATCTTTGATCAAAGAGATTCACCAATACTTCTATCAAAGTCCAAAACAAGTCCAAGAATTTCAACACTTTGTTGCAAGACTTATTGATGGGAGGAAGCTTCTTAAAGAAAATAATACTAGATGGATCTCTTTGGATGGACCAGCGCATTGAGTAATGTCTGAATACTTGTCATTGCCTAGACTAATCCAATTTGTGTGAGATAGATTCCCTTGGGTATATTCAAGGCTAACTAATGTTAAAGTACTCTTAACTTTAGCAGCTATTATTATTAAAAAGGTTCAACAAAGAGCTATATACATTGCAAAATATAATAAGCTGCATAAAATGACATGTAGTAGCCTGGATACTTTATACCAATTATTACCATTAGATGAAACAAAGTTTGCAAAGTGGTTAGAAATCTTATATTTGAACAATCTTGGGAACTTTTTACATATTGGTGCAAACGATGAGGTATATGCCAAGCTATGTGGAGTTGACATACCAATGCAATACTATGCCATGTCAACCCCAACTTTAACCCCAACGAAGTAGGAAGTGAAGTTGAATCAGAACTAGAGAAGTTACTTTCACGTGTTACAAGTGAAGCCTTCAAGAAGATCAAAGACTCTAAGCTTGACTCTGTCAAGCAAGTTTTCTACAATTCGTCATTAGAAATTAGATTTAGATTCCCTCCAGAGGAACTACTTGAATCAATGTAATTTGTTTTTACACAATATTGGTCTCTAAACAATCCAACTAATTTTTGAAGAAGGATTGCAACTCTAATTCAGCATTTTTGCACACTTAAAGTAATCAATGGAGTCACCATAAATGAAATTTTAGATGAAACTGGACTGAGAGATCAATCATACTCTTTTGCAAACATAATGAGGGAAAAATATGCTATTATGGAGAACCCAAATGAAGAGGGAGCAGTAACAAAGCTTTGGAAAAACCTTGGTGAGAACAATCAGGTGAGAGAGGCAATACTAAAATATTTCAAGCTTACCAATTTATGTTTGACAATGATATTGGGTTCAATGGAGGATGAGAGAGTTTTTAGTACTTTGGGCTTCCTTATGTCAAAGGTTAGAAACAAATTAGACAAAAATTTGGATAATTGTCTGAGGCTCTATAATTCTAGGTATGAGGTAGAAAGTTTCCCTTATGATAGGGCTCTCAACATTTGGAGAAAGTGATGTCAAAGAAGAGGGATTACCAAAATTTCAAACAAAAGTGGTAGTGGTAGTGGTGGTGGTGGTGGCAGTGGCAGTGGCAGTGGTAGTGGTTCATATCTTAATATTGAAAGTCAATACAATGAAGATGATGTTGAATTTGGCATGCATAGTGAGTTTGACACTGACAGTGAATCTGAAGAAAACACAACAAACAATGAAATGTTATATGAAATAAATGAGGAGGATTTTGATGATAGTGATGTTGAGTCAATCTAGGTAGAATGGCAACTATAGCAGCTTCTCAACCTTTTGTGTGAGTCAAGTAGTAGGCTAGTAGCTCTGATCTAAGACTCTACCTACTAATTAATTATGTAAGATGTTTGTAGAAGCTAATTTATAGCCTTCATTCACTCTCCCTTTATAGATGCTTAATTTTTTAATTTTTTTTTTGAACATGCTGATGTTACAAACTTAGTGCTTACATGTGGAGATTTTCATTGATTGTATTTTTTTAACATGTTGAGATTTTCATTGATTCTAGTTTCTTTAAGAAATTGTAACATAATGCATTCAACAGAATAAGCTCCATTTGAAAAAATTGTATTATAATTTATAATTACAAATCAGCCTGTAACATAATACATTTAACGATTGTCAATTACAAAGAATTACAACCCTTTGCAAATGACTCAGTGTCAAATAATTCCCTTTAGCAGATACAAGGGAGCAACAATAGCTATAGGTTGGTTTCTAATTGTATATATGATTATATATGTTGGCTCTTGATTCTGGATATGCCATAGTATGCCCGTGCCTGGCTGCCCAACTATCTTGATATGTTGGCTCTTGATTCCTGTAACAATTAACATTACAAAAAGTTGAAATCAAATCCAAAATTTGAAATTAAAGAGCAACAAGTAACAAAATGATTATAGTTCTATCACTTACTAAGTTTTTACAGTGTTACTACTTAGTGCTATCAGCTATGACTGCCACTGATAGCAATAGTAATAGTTTGAGAAGATGACCCAACTTCACTGAATTTCTTTAGCGCACTCCATTCTGCATCATTTAGAAGCCCCATTTTTTTGAGGTTTTAGCTAATTAGTTGTAGTCTCATAAAAAAAAAATACTTCTAAGAGATAGAATCATATCATACAAGGAATCTATCTATAACATCACTCATTGTTGATAGTGGTTTGATGCAAGTTGCAATTCCCTCCAAAGAGAATTCCTCAAGAAATTTCCCTAAATCAAAATTCATCCTGCACTACAAATTTTTCATGGAATTTTCATCTCCAATGAATGTGGCTTCTGAGTTAGCTAGATTTGGTAATCCAACATTTAGCAAGTTCACTATCGTGTTATTCATCTTCATTAACTCTTTGAAAGTAGAATTGAGTGATTCACCAATTCACATTACTTCTTCACAATGTTGACAGACATTAATGGCCATTACATAGGCATCAAAGTGGTTGTTTATTCCATGGTTTTTCAAATCCTTGTCACTGGATCTCTTTAGTTTATTGGGAACTTGATTAGAAAGATCTTTTAAGGAACTGGTGAAGATTTGTCTTTTAGCCTGAAAATCAATTTTTACATTTTAAAAGACAACTCTGAGATTGCTATTTAAATGAAGTCATTCAACCAAACCATCACTGATCATCATTATTTTGTCCCAAATATCTTGTTTGATAAGCTTAACCATGTTTATTATAGTATCCTTCACATGATGGTCATCGGAAGAGGTCATTCTATTCTCTGCCATTATATTCTCTACCTTTTTCTTCATTTCAAACATCTCTTTTTCACTCTTTTTCTATATTTCCTCTAGTTGCATTTTCCAATTAGTTGCTCTCTTCCTCTCATCCTCCAATTTCTTCTTCAAATCTTGGATTTTATTTGCAGTAGTTACCTCTTTTTTCTTCTTTTTCTCAAGTTCTCTTTTCAAACTAGACTTGGTGTCTCTTATTTCTTCTGGATTTTCTCATCAAACTTATAGACCTCAATATCAAGCTTCTTGTTCTTTGTTTCAAATATTGGGCGATGCTTTGCTAAAAAAAGGTTGCACAAGTCACTTGTGAACCTAAATGTCTTTGTCTTACCTATAGTTGTACTTTGTTTAATCATTAGTAATTGTTGTTGCATAGATTCAACAATGTACTGAACAAAATCATATCTTACTACTACATTGTCAACTGACTAACCTCAACAATGGATATTATAAATCATTTCAAGAACACTGGCCCCCACTTCCTTGTTACTATCAAATCACAGGCAAAATGATAACAAAAAAATAGTATTCTGAACCCATGGCACAAAAATATTATACTGATAAGGAGGCTTATGGTCTTTGTTTAGTGTAACACTAGTAGTGGACTCTAAGGGTATTAAACCCTTAATATATGAATCTTGAAAATGTCTTTCCACCTTGTCATAAGCCTGAGCTAGTTTATCCAAGTCATTGCACTCTCCTTAGAGCTTTCCATTCTAAATCCTAACCCTAGGTCTAACAAAGTGAAAAATTCACTCTCAGTTATTGATAAAATTTCCTCATAAGTGTTTTGGTTTGCAATTTCCTTTCTATTTTCATCATAATTCTGAGCACATAGCATTACAATTTCAAGGCAAGGGAATACTTCAAGTACAATGAGGTTTGCTAATCCAATAACTAGAGCAGCTAGTTTATTTGTATATGCACCAATATTGTTGTTATATTTGTAATAAATTCTCCCCTTCTATGGATCTTTTTACTTACTAAACAATGAATGTCTAATTGCCATGATTCCAGAATCTCCATGGATAACAGGATAAAAAATATCATGACATCCATCAGTGAAACTTGGGGTTTGTAGCACTTGTCTGAGTTCTATAATGGTGTTCTCTTTCTTTATGGGTGCACTTGCTTGGGAGGTTTTTGACTACCAAGAAAAATGAAAAGGAGTCATAGAAGAATAATGTGGATGATGAAGAACCCAATGAAGCTATCAGGAAAGTATACAATGATGAGTCCTTTGACCATGATGTTTATATTTTTATTAATGTTGTCAAGAGGAAGGGTATTGAATATTAGTCTAAGTGAAGGGATAAAGCTTCTGGGGAAGAGAAAGAAAAGAGGAAGGAGATAATCCCTATCCTGCATGTTGTTGGTGAAGATGAGCTTAATGTTAAAATTACCGCAAATGACATTAGAGACCTAGCTATCAATCCTCCCCATGGGCTGTTGGAAATTGCTAAAGAAATATCCCTATATTCCTAGAGGCTTGATAAATGGACCTTTCACTTTAGCAAGTTTCTAAACCTAAGATGCAGGGCCTTAGGGCGTAGAATTCATGAGATGGAAAATAAGAAATATGAGAGTGGGTAGATGGAGAATGTCACTGAGCAGTAAGGGTTAGAAGAGGTCATTGAAGAGCTAAAGAAAAAGATAGACAAAATGGAAAAGTCCACCAAGGAAGAGCTAATAAAATGCCACGATATGTTGGACTCTATTATTGATTGTTTGAATATGGTCATGAGTCTCATGGACTAGGGCAAGGAAGTGAAACTAGTGCTGCATCTAGAGGAATCTGATAAGGACAAGGTGTAAGCTAGACCTAAAAAACATACTCGCTCCAATAGAAAAATGAAACAAAAGAAGGCGACCCATATTTCTCATCAAGACATCAAACAAGTGTCTGAGAAGATTTAAGATATTCAGTGGGAGCTAAAAGATAAAGTTGAAGCTTTGGCCTAGTTCTAATTTTGTCTCTCTTTTTTTTGTCGCATCAATCCTAGTTTGGCTTTTTGTTAGTTTTTTAAATTTTTGTTGGTTTTGGTGTTGGCTTTTGTCAGGTTTTGCTAGTAATGGTTGTGGGTGTTTATGCTACTCTAAACACAATTTTGTCTAAGGACTTAATGCTTTCTCTTTTTTTGTAAAATAATTGGGGTTCTGGGTGCCTTGTAAAAATCTTGTTTTAGCCTTAATCAAAAATAATTTAATGACAAAATTGCCTAGAAATAGTAATTTTAGATTTGTATTAAAATTTGTGATCTCTTTCATTGTAGTAGAGGAGGGTTTCGAAGAATAATAAAGAAGGCTTGTAATTCCAAAAATATTTTTTATTTTTTTCTCTTATGTTTATGTTAATTATTTGTAGAATTTTAACCCTATACAAGTCAAATGTTTTCTACATGATGTTTTCTATATTGTTACTCTGAATAATGAATAATTCAAAGTTTATACTTGTTCCCAAAAAATGGTCTATCTTAGATGGGATAAGAACTCTCTAGCCCTTTTGTAAAGCTTATTTATGGGCTACAAATTTGAAAGTAAGAAGGTGTCAAATAAAGGAGAGTTGAGAATTCAACGTGTCGACCTAATGGAAAATTCTTCTCACCTTCTTCAGTGTCGGATATCAAAGTAGTAAGAGAACATGCTTATACTTTTGTCAAACCCATTTTAATCGAGTCATTAATGCGAATTTCAGCTCTAGATAGTTTTTATCACGCGGTGCAAACAACCGTGTCTTTCCCTTTCAATTTGAATCGTTCAAATTTCAAATTTTACAGATCCTTGACAATTTGAATTGGCATGGGAGTGGAGTGGAAATTTCGCCATTACACTACTATTCAAGGTAGAGTCTCGCACAAGGCATGGTGATCTACGTAAAAATGTTGATTTTATAAGTCAGAGTTTGAGATATTTTTTACAATGGTTGAAAGAAGTACGCGGAGAGGATTTATTAATTTGGCATGCAATTAAATTAAAGCTGCTTCAGGAACTTGAAATTCATTTGCAACAAGTAATTACAGTGTTGCTATAATCGGAGTTTGTTAATTTATTTCCTGGCAATTTCACTCTCTATTTCATAAAAAATTCTTGAATTGTTCAAGCTTCAAATTTTATATTGGGACGGGTATGGAAATTTCGCCATTAATAACAGGAGAAAGATGTTATAGAAATACACGGCAAAATTGCAAATTCAATAACTTGTAAGACAATGCAAAAATGGGGAAATATCGTAAGCGGCGTCGATCTGTAAAGACTACTGCTTTCCTGGTTTTTGCATGTTAAGTAGAAGGAAGCATATATCAGGTAGAGTGTTACCCAAGGTATGATGAATTGCTCAGTGGACACGAAGAAAACAGGAAAATCTCCATTTTATAACGCGTATAGGATTTTTTATGGTATAAATACAATGCAATGCCCATGGAAAACATCATCATCTCCAATTATCAAAACGAAGGAAAATATCATCTTCTTGATTTGCAATTCAGTTTTGGAGGATTAAGACAAAGCCATCATGAGAAAGACCAAGCTGAGACTTGAGGGTACATACAAGGAGTCCCATAAGAAGGAGATTCAAAAACTCCTGCAAGCCTTGGATGGAGTTATAGGGGAGGTTGAGGTTAATTTACAAGAGAAATTCGTTATGGTACACCATGATCCAACATCTCGAGATGAGTCGGCCATAGGTATATTGTTTTACATGAAACCTGCTATATGGTATAATTACATTAAGAAAATATTATAAAATGGTTTCGACCGTTATTATGGTATATTGTGATGGGACAGGCTACTTTTTATCAAAATTTATTAAAGATAAAACAAAGTCAAACACTCTTTTTCAGATTCATAGAAACATAGTAATTTTTTCTTAATTTATTGTTGTTTTTTACCATAAACTATGCATATCATGAAGATCAAATGCTGAAATTGTAAGAAAAATCTATGATATTTTCGATTTTTAAAAAATTGATCAACTATATAGTTTAGATAGAGGATAGGGATGTCCTATTGTGATTTCCATTAAGAATTTCTAACCATATTTTGTCGACGTTGCTGATCATAAATATGTGTGCAGTTAAAGTGCTGACCGGGAAACGTTTCAAGGCCTCAGTTGTACAGTCCACTGACTATTAAATTTGTCTCAGTACAGCTATATTCAAAATAAAAAGCAGCATCAGTTGGTTTGGCCTTTGGCAAGTAGACTAATCTTGTTTATATTATCTTTGTATTGTTTATTTGTATTAAATGGGTCTGGTGGTCCATTTGTGAGCAGTCCAGTAATGTTATCTTTGTATTGTTTATCTATATCAAAGCAATAATAAAATTCTCATATATTAAGGCATTTGTTTTTAGTGTATTTTTTCAATTCTATCGAAGCTCGACATAATTACGCCGAGAGCTGTTACATTATAATGGCAGCAGACTCCACTATAGGAGCCCAGCAAGCGTAATGGTGTAAGAATAAAGAATTACACCAGCTGTCACTCAAATGCTCCCTTGCTCCATTTGTCCCTTCAAAATCTTTTTAATATTAATAAGCATTTCAAAAAGACAACGAAAATAGCAATTAATATGTCACCATGGACCCCTCCAAAACATTCCGGTTCTATTGGATCTCACAATCTATTATTGGCTAAATTCCCACTAAAAGTTCTGACAGCAAATAATTTTAATTTGACAATACATTAATTCCTTCAATTTGGATTTTTTGAGATAAATTGAAATTAAAAATGCTAGTAGAGACATGGATTGAGGAGTCCCTTGGCCATTCACTTTCCATGTTACGTGAAGCCCATACTGTTTATCAGGTACAGGGTTGAAACAACAATATAAGTTTGTTTGGAAGTTAATAATTTTTTGATAATCTTGGAAACATGGTCTTGTAATATAAATTTGAATGGGACTAGGGAATTGTGCGTTACCCAGAATATGGAATTAGAGTCATTTATGGTTTTCCCTCATAGTATTAAGGAAACAATTTTAAAAATGTCTATTTCTAGACTACAGGTAGCAGGTGGGAGATAAAAAATGCAAGTGGGGAAGGTGGAAGAATAAAGATGACTGACAAATAAACTGAGTGGGTCATCTATCCTATTTTTTCTTTCTTGAATGCATTAATAAATTGGAGAAGTAACATTTTAGATTTTACAGAAAGAAGAAGCTTTCTGTTCAGCTCACAGTCACATAATTATGAAATCGTGAGTTTCTTTAGATATTTTTCATGTCTATGAACCAGGTACGACACTTTGAAATGTCCCTTTTCTGATTTTATATGATATTTCAAGCCTCAAATCAGATCTTTAAAATCAAACAACAAATATTTCAAAGATCCACCAATTTCTCAATAAACCCCAAATCGGGTATGCCAGAAATAGTGCCAAAAGCTTCACAACTTCACCTATTATTAATAAATCTGAAAGTGGACATTTTTACAGAAATTTGAGCACCATAACAGCCTATAAAATTATATTTCTAGATCTATATAGCATGCACACAATAGCTCCCAAACGGAGGACAAAAACAATGCTCATCGGGCTCTCGAAAATAGCACAAAATAGCTCAGAATCACCACAAAAACTTAATAATCTATCACAGAAGTATAATCATATTCAAATACATATATTCAGCTCTATTTTAACATTTAAAAGTCTAAAATAAAACAGCAACCCAAACTGATATGAAATACTCAACTGGAAACACCAAACTCTTACAAAAAACACACCCGAAAACCCACAAATCTACACTGTTTAGCACAAAGGCAAACTCTGCATGAGCATGCACATGGAATGGCTTCAAACTCCCATCCTTAGCCTTCCTAGAAACTTGAAAACTCCCATTCTTGGGTCTCCTTCTCCACAGGTTTGGCAGCCTCTAAAGAACAACAAAGCAATGCGCCAGAAATCAAGTTCTGGAATCAGCCCAAAATGCCTCCAAACCCCTTAAAAGAGGGCATAACCCTAACTCACATCTAAGAGGGGTTAATGAAACATATTTTAATAATAATTTTAATTTATTAGTCCATTAGCTTCCAAAGATTATCCCCTTGTTTGGAAACTTCACCTTTTTGGGCTTGCTTGCCTTAGCAAAGATTATTATTTTTAATTATTTGAAAAGGGGACATGACAATTTCTCCCGTTCCAAATATTACTTGTCCTTAAGAAATGGCTGAACAATAGACCAATCAATCCACCTAGATCCCAAATGTAGTCATGAACTATACTATTGTCAATGAACACAGGCTCTTGCAATATCCTCTGCAATATAACCAAGAGGAATCCATAATCAAACAAACAATTACTGCTCAACCAAACTCCAAAGTCACAAATTCCATAGTCAGAAACCCACGAGACACAAACCCTTAGAACATCAAAACTCAATTAAAGTGGACAAATCAAATGGCCAACATAGTAAATACCATCAACACATCCCACTGGCCTATACAAAATGTACAATCCAACTCTGCAACAATGGTGAACGCTCCCGAATGAAACTGTACCAAGTATGGAGAATCCACACACTATACAACTCCTGCAGTCAACACAACTCTGCAGATCACCAGCCACTGTCTCATAACCATAACTCCCATGCACCCCTGATGGTGAAAAGCCATCACAAGATAAACAACAAGAAATGGAACCCAAACCAAGTTTTTCTGCCATCAACTCCTCAGCAAAAGGATCAAATGTAATGCCCCGTCAAGGGATCCAAAGAATCAACCTAGTATTTCACTAAGTTTGGTAGCTTTTTTTTTTTTAAAGTATTTACCACTTACAACTTATGCACAATAACAGAAGCAATAGCAATGTCCATCTAAAGAGTAAACTTAACGTATACAATAGATTACATTCTTTAAGATCCCCTTAACATGAATTACTTACATGAATCCATCTAGTACAACATCCACATGAAATAATATGATAAGTCCAATGTTCAATTATTACATATCCAACTGCTCATTCATCCACTGTACATGTCACAGGGTATGAAGGCTTAAAAGAATATACACATGTAGAATAAAGTACATCATCCTATTCTAACCATGATACATCACATGATACTCATGATACATCATCATAAAAGCCATCTACATCTATCAGAAAGATCAAATAAATAAACTAAGTGCACGGTTCCTCCCAACCATTAATAGCATCATTAGACCATCGTGGATCCTAGCCATCCCTCCGTGCGTAACATTCCAAGCACCGAAGAGATCATCGGTATTATCATAGTAGGAATGTCACTCCTAAACATCTTACTAACATAAAAAGTAAGCATAAGATACCATCATCTAACATATGCTAATCATCAATGAAAGGATACATATCCACCATCACGAAGGATGCATTATCCACAAGGTCTCAACGAATCTCAAATGATAAGAGTGGGAAATACACTACCACCCGACCTCGTGGTACCTAAGCGGTCCACTCCCACCGTGCTGAGGAGATAATCTCAAGTCCCAAAACAGATTATCAAAACCACATAGCACACGACTCTAAAGTCCAGGAATCCTAAAAGTATACTAACTCAAAGGTTCCAAACACAAACAGACATCTACTTCTCAGAGGCACACAATGACATGTAGGAACCTACTATGCAAGCGGAAAAGTGTCATCGCATTTATCTCATACAAGTTACCCTGGCAGTTAGCTAAACTCCACGGGTCCATACAGATCTCATGCGGCCACTAGTATCCTTTCATACTGACAAGGCATACTATGGAATGCAAGGTCGCAACCATGCGTTCTCTCTACTCCCATCCTAGTCTATACAAGCACTCAAGGCATGGGCAAGAACCAAAACTCTTATCTTTTTAGGTTCATTCAGTTAGTATTAAGTGTGTGAATGTTATCACTTATTAACCAACTTACAATGAGTTACCCTGGCAGCCTCTTAGGGCCCCGGCCCCCATTGCAAGCCACTTCTCAACACTACATGCAGATATCCTACCCTAATGCTCATGGTATCATAATCATAAAGAAAGTCCACAAAAATCACCATAATAAGGAATCAACAAATATCCATGATTAAAAATCATTAAATATGCATAAAAGCATCAAATCACCATGAGCAACATCCATAGAAAATCATGAACACAATAGCTCTCTATTGGCAACTGAAGTATCACTGATAATCAAAAATATCCATTGGTTCTCAATAACCAAAATATATCTCAAAATCATACTGATTGAAGACTCCAAAATGGTTGAGTCAAAACATGTCACATCATGACATCATCAATAATAAATCCAAATATTAGTCCCGTCATGGCGACTAGAATATATCCAAGGATAACTGATCGATGACCAAAATAATGGTTAAGTCAAGGGTTCAGACATAAGAAATCTCAACTATAACAATCAGTATACACAACCAATTCATAGAGCATTCCATCACATAATCATGGTTGGGTTTATAAAGATTGAATGAAAACATCATCAAGACATCACATTCACATAACCCCCAAGCCTCTGGTACACGTCCTATACCGGTCAACACTAGTCAACCCAAAACCCAAAACATTAGCATGATGAATACACAATGTAAACACATGTTTTTGGTTTGCTAAGTTTTCAAATTTGAATTCATATGCATAATCTCAGTTTTTGTATTCCAAGAACATTTTCCTATGTTTTCCCATGTATTATTTTTTTTTGGATGGATTAAAAATTCGCTCTAAACTTTAGTTTCCCAATTATAACATTTAAAAGATGTTTCTACTAACTAAACTTTCATATGCTTCATTTATCTCATGATCTATTAATTCCTCAACTATAAAATTACAAAACTATTCATCATTAAAAAGAGATGAATTTATAAATCTTTTATTAACAACTTTAAATCTTTTAATATATATATATATTACATATATACATATATATATATTTATATTTAAACATATACATACGTACATATATAATATAATAATATATTTTTTTTGCATTTTATAAAATACGAAACCGAATTTTATTAAATCCGATTCATAAAGGAAATCGAATTAACAAGGTTTCCTTAGACCAGAGCCGAATCGATGTACCGTCGGCTGTCACCGTAGCAACCATTGCCGCGGGTACCCTGCGACCAATGCAGTCGTGGGTACACTGCACAGCAGGTACCGCGCGCCCCATAAATATATGGGTATGGGGTGCGACTTCCACCCCCACCCAATATGCATAAGTTTTTATGAAATCAAACAATTGCAGCGTGATTCAACAAGTTGCGATTCTGCCATAATAAGGATACCATTATATAAATAAATATCATATATATATATATATATGTATATATATATATATATATATATGTATATATATATATATATATATGTATATATATATATATATATATATGTATATATATATATATATATATGTATATATATATATATATATATATATATATATATATATATATATATATATAATATACAGAATCTCAGATTGTTTATAAAATTACAAGCTTTCATTATTAGAACCTTTCTGTGAACTTGTTCTCTTAAGAATTTCTCTGATGACTAATTCTAATGGATTTGTCCATGAATTTGCAACCCTAGTCCATATTATTTTCAGATCTAACATATAGAATTCCTTAAATAAAACTTAACTGCCCCAAATTGAAAATGCACAATGAAGACATATGGAAAATATGAAGAAGACAGGGAAAAGCAAGATGCAGAAGTATTATAATGAAATCACAAGAATCTACCCGGATTCTGATGCTAAACTCGCTTATCCTCAGACAACCCGCAGAGCAAGCTTCCCTTCTTCAGAATTTTCCCCAATCCTCCAATGCCTCAACTATTCTCCATGCTAACCATACTATCCACGCTATGTCCCCGCTCTCTCCCAAACTATTAAGGAATGCCCGAATATAAAGAGCTTTCGGATAACCCTAGAATGCTTCTAGAATCAGCTGGAAGATATCGCCAACTAAGCATGGACCTATTTCCAGCCTTTTAGATAAGCCCTAGGGTTGTTGACACCATGTGCTTAATTGATGCACTAACCCCTGTGTTGATGTCACATGAAAAATAGGGAACTGCATTATTTCCCATGCAAATTTATAACTCCAATAACTTTTAAATTAATTTTCATTTAAATGTTTATAACTCCCACTTTAATCTTCATACTTTTTATTTAAATAATTTTAAAATTTTTTTTTTTTATAACTTTTATTATTAATATTTGTTTATTAATTAATTAATTTATTATTTATTTTAATTTCTAATTTTCTTTTAATTTAATTCTCCTTTAATTAATAATCAAAATATCAAAATCATGATATTTAATCTCTCAAATAATTAATTGGTTAATTAAATCTATTTATTAAAACTTAGTTAATAGAAAATTCACCATGGACCTTCATGATAGAAATATGAAAACCCATCATAGAACAATTCATACCAAATCAGTCTAAAAGATTAAAAATCAAAAAATATGTCATCTGACACATTCAGTGGGTACTCAACTCAGATACTTGTCCTAACTCACTAGGACAAATCGTTTTAGGGTTTGGGATTTGGACTTGAGAATTTATCTCCCCCCTCTTATCATTGAGATAGTATAATAGGGTACGCTCATCCTGGCAATTTAGGGAAGTCGATACCCGGTACCTGCAACCTACAGAAAAAGCCATGCATGTACATACAAAATATATATATATATATAGTGCTAAGCTAAACAGGAAATGGCAGAAAGTGGTGCATCGTGTAGATCCCGACTAAGCAGGTGACTATGACTCCCTTCCTTAACCACATCAAAAATGCCATACAATAAGAAAACACGCACACCATACACATGCAAGTATGGGGTAAGTATCCATAATAAAGCACATAAGATAATCAACCATCTAACTAATCATTAGCAGTAACTGGAAACAATGTAGTGATCATCATACATACATGAAATATATAGTCTAAATGATCTCATCACATGATAACTGAATCCATAATATAATGTTTGATAGTGTCAAAACAATACCACTAAGCCATCTATATAAACTAGTCCACCAAAGTCTTATAACAATAGCAATAATATGTCCAGAGAAGATGTGAACGAGGGTAGGCACTACATCAAATGCTAACTGATGTACATACCCTGCAATATAATTTTGATAAAAAAACCAACCTCAGTCAACAGCTCGCCATGAACAAGTGATACAACCCAGTGTGACTCATCACCAGCTAAGTCAGGAGATGTCATAGCCAAAGGAGTAGAATTAATAATAACACCCACTGAAGCATCACTCTAAAACTCCTGCTCTAAGTCATGTATTGTCAAGCTGTCAACTGCAAGACCTATCACCATGTCATGCCCATCACAACTCTCATCCCAAGGCATCAAACTATCTCATAACTAATGATAAGCACTAGGAACAAAAGTACATCTCTGTATCATCATCTCATCAACATGGTCATCAAAGGTGAATTGATGAGCATACCTCACAATGTAATGTCGATAGAATGCGCCAATCTAGTCAGTGGCTCATACTGCAATCTAGATGTAACTAACTGCAATTGATCACTAACCAAGTTGGAACTGATTGCTACCTTTGAAGACATCACCAAGGGAGTAGTATTACTAGCAGGAACCATGCCAACTATTGGCTCACCAACATCACACATGGTCTTTGATACATCATCTCTAGTCTTCGTGCCATTAGTACTAGAGGTCACCACCATGTTAGGCATACCACAACAATCTGTTGCAACAACCAACTTAACTAAACCTGACTCTAGTGGAGACAAACCCGATATGCCAATGTTAGTATCAAGGATGGATGCATCCCCATCTCCACTGTCTTTGAAAATCTCGACCATGGACATCCTCGGATCACCAGACACCATAGCTTGTGACTATATAGAATCTAGTAAAGATTGTAGTTGCTCTAACTCCATGGTCGACTTAGCCAAATGAAACTGTGACTCCTTGAAAGCCAACTGTGTACGCGCAAGAATCTCATAAGTCACCTCAAGCTGTTGAGTAAGCTCACTCACCTCATCTTCCTTGGCCAACAATGCATCATATGCTGTACTGCCCCACTCCATAAGATAATCTCTATCAGCTACCAACTGCATATAATCCTGTCTCAGAATCTGGATAGCCTCCCATAAAGAGTGGAACTCTGTCAAGAAAAGATAACTGCCTCCCTGCTCATCACTAGTAGAAGAACCCCATCCATAAATGGCTAACAACTGACGAGAAGCATCAAAATGCTGGCAAGTGATAGCAATATCTCGCTCACTAACTCTCAACTAATTAGACACATGATGGCACTGGCTAGACTGTCTCCTACAAACCTCCTCTGATGTACTATCTAAAAGAGTATCCTCAAAGTTACTAGTCTCTAGAGTATTACCATCCATATCCTATGAATCAACTCCAAAGCTCATATCAACATATGGAGTATAAAAAACTGTAGCACTGATGTCTAACTCCTCTATACCAAAAGAAACTGCCAAGGAAACTAAGTCTTCAAAAATACCCATTGCATCCTCCTGGATGTCATCAATGCCAATATGATCTTGGGACTCATCTATACACACTGCCAAATATGAAAGATCATCAACACATTCCAGCAGGTATGGTCAACTGGATATATGAACAAAGCCCAACACCGGTGTATAAAAACTAATACCAGCATTAGACAAGCTGCTAGCACAAGAAAAGACAACACCGTGCAATCTTCTAATCAAATCCATGATACAACCCAAACAAACACTACTACCAAAAAGTGTTAAAGATCTCCAGTCAACTGAATCCCAAATGCCAATATAACAATCTCGAGTCCATATCTGTAAACTAGAATCAGTTGGTAACTCAAGAAAACTCCTCACCTGAGTAATATGACCAATACCAACTAACTCCACATACCTGTCATGATGAGATAATGAAGTCACAATATTTTCTTTGTTCACTTTCAGCTGGCTGGACAAATCATGTGAAGTACTACTAGCCTCAACCTCATGTGTTGAAGCATCTAACTATGCCTGGTACTCTTTCTCAGCAAAGTCATGAATGCTCAATGTCTACTCATCTCTACTAGGTATCTCACCATTATGCACAACAACATCCTCACAATCATCATCTGAACCCACTATGCTGTAGTCACTACCTGTTGTAACTATACCATCCTAAATACCTGTGACATCACCCTTTGATGACCTGTATACAATTGTCTCAATTTGAGTATCAAGTTGACCATTACTATCAATCTGCGTAATATCCTTTCTCACTACCTCCTGTGATAGAGTAGAATCTGAGACCTCAGCCTAGCTATAAGCTAGTTTCTCAAACTCCTCATGCAAGTTCTTAGTAATTGTGTCATTTTCCCAATGAGAAAATTTGCCAAATAGAAATCCAGTCAACTTATCCACCTTAGCTGGGTCGGACAACATGTCATTAATTATACGGTGGTGCTCAACCAACTGTTCAGACATGTCATGGCTTATTTTCCTAAGTTTATCTCGAATGTCTAAATAACCATCCTTTCTACTATTTTGACTCTGGATATCAATTGTCCAAGATCGTGTCCTCTGAGACTATGTATTATACCTGTCCATTCTCGATAAAGTAGAGTGTAACCCCAATAGGTTATAACTTCTTCAAATTCTAAGAACTAACATGCAATTGATTAGAAGTAGCATGCAACCATAGATTTTGACATGCAGCTAATTAGAAGCAACATGCAACCACCAAATTCACTAAGAAATAACATGCAAATGATTAGAAGTAGCATGCAACCATAGATTTTGACATGCAGCTGATTAGAAGCAACATGCAACCACCAAATTCACCAAGAACTAACATGCAAATGATTAGAAGTAGCATGCAACCATAGATTTTGACATGCAACTGATTAAAAGCAACATGCAACCACCAAATTCACCAAGAACTAACATGCAAATGATTAGAAGTAGCATGCAACAATAAATTTTGACATGCAAGATTTGGGTAGTTGTCAAAACTGACATGCAAACTTCTACAAACCCTCAGGCTGGAAAGATCATAGCTCTGATACCATTGAAATGTCCGTTTTTTGATTTTATGTGATATTTCAAGACTCAAATCAGATCTTTAAAATCAAACAACAAATATTTCAAAGATCCACCAATTTCTCAATAAACCCCAAACCAAGTATGCTAGAAATAGTGCGAAAAGCTTCACAGCTTCACCTATTATTAATAAATCTGAAAGTGGACATTTTTACATAAAATTTGAGCAGCATAACAGCCTATAAAATGATATTTCTAGATCTATATAACATTCACACAATAGCTCCCAAACGGAGGACAAAAATAATGCTCATCGGACTCTCAAAAATAGCACAAAATAGCTCAGAATCATGAGAAAAAATTAATAATCTATCACAGAAGTATAATCATATCCAAATACATATATTCAGCTCTATTTTAACATCTAAAATTCTTAAATACAACAGCAACCCAAACTGATATGAAATACTCAACTGAAAACACCAAACTCTTACAAAAAACACACCAGAAAACCCACAAATCTGCACTGTTCAGCACAAAGGCAAACTCTGCATGAGCATGCAGATGGAATGGCTTCAAAATCCCATACTTAGCCTTCCTAGAAACCTAAAAACACTCATTCTTGGGTCTCCTTCTCCATAGGTTTGGCAGCCTCTGAAGAACAACAAAGCAATGCGCCAAAAATCAAGTTCTAGAATCAGCCCAAAATGCCTCCAAACCCCTTAAAAGAGGGCATAACCCTAACTCACATCCAAGAGGGATTAATAAAATATATTTTAATAATAATTTTAATTTATTAGTCCATTGGCTTCCAAAGATTATCCCCTTTTTCCGAAACTTCACCTTTTTGGGCTTGCCTACCTTAGCAAAGATTATTATTTTTAATTATTTGAAAAGGGGACATGCCACACTTCACAACCATATTTCAGCATTTGAGAAAAGCACTATTACCAATACATATATTTTGTTTTTCTTTTTAAAATAATAGATGCAGTAGAAACATGTTATAATTTGTCTCTAATCTTGGCAAAACATTTGTATTTGGCGATGCAAAATTTTGGAATGGTCATAGATAAATATTTTGGCTTTGATGAAATAGAGAGGGCTATTATAAATTTTATATACTCACTATTTAGTTTCAATATATTTAGCTTTCTATTTTCATCTTTTAACACAAAAGCAAATCTCTATTGTTTTTCTATATCTTTGTACTCGCGATACTATATCTCTATTTTCACATATATAAATATCTCTATATTTTTAGTATAATCTTTATCAAAATTTATTTATAGATTGTTTTCAGTTTAAGAAAAAAAACTCTATTCATATTTTATATATCTCTTTTAGAATAAATCTTTCATTTAATTCTATGTCCAAAATTTTAAAAATCTGATGTTTAGGTGCCCACATTTTTTTTAAGCTTATTTTACTCAACAACCTTTCTAGTAAGACTTGGTGCTCAATCTTTTCCTTTTTATTGCTAAAGAATCCCTTCACTTTGTTTTCCCTTGAACCATTTGGTGCACATGATTTGGTTGTCTTCTCCATATGCAAGCCTTTTTGCTATTTGTGTTAATCTTTTTAATTTACTTCTTTTACCCTTTCCTATTATCATTTCTTTTCCTTCCCTTTGCAAATCTGATTTGGCTTTCGCTTGCCCTCTCTGCCATTATCTCATTAAGTTTCTTTCATATCCATTATAATTACTAAAACAATAAATTATTAGAAACTATAATTCAAATATATATTATCTCTATAATATATATAGAATTTTTTCATTCATTATAGAGATAATGTATAGCTGCCTATATATAGATAATTTTTATAAAAGTTATTTTTATGATGACTTAAACTCAATATTTCGTTGTTAGCTAAAGAATTAGATTGAGTTTTACTGATAGTTTTTGGATATTTTCCTTATTGTTTATAAATGAAATTCGTCATCTATTTTTATCTTTAAGCATGTACTATATGTAAATAGAAATTATGAGAGCCTTTGTTTTGCAAAGATAAATTGTTAAGAGCTTGAATTTCATTTAAAGCACATGGGTAGTAAAGAATTATTACATTTTATTTTTTCATTTTCCAAATTAATATGTTTTTTTAGTATATGGGGTTTAATATGGTAATCATTAATATGAGAGAAGAGTTGGACTACTGAAATAAAACTTTAAAGATCTTTCTTTAAGATCTTAAAGATTTCATTATATCTATGAAATCATTATAAGTAGAGAAATGACATTTATTTCATAATCCACTCATCATTAATAAATATGACAAACAATCTAGAGAAATTTGATTTTTTATTTATGCAACAAGAAAATAAGTAGAATGTTTTGAAATAAATTATTTTAAATATAATTTAAAAATAAAATATTTTCAAAATTAGAATTACTATCAAATCATACTATTAGAATACAATACCTTTTTAATTAAAGTAACTATTAAATTATAGAATAGAATGTTTTTAAAATTGAAATGAATAGAATGTTTAAAACAAAATAAAAGATTTTTATTTTAAATAATTTTTTTAAAATAATATTCTAAACATAGAATGTTTTAAATAAATTTTAAATAGTATTTTGAAATAGGATAATATGTAGGGTTTTAGTTACTATCACAATTTAATTGTAGTTAGGGTATAATAAATATAATTTTGAATAGGATAATACATAGGGTTTTAGTTACTATCATAATTTAATTACAGTTAGGTTATAATTTAAAATGTTGGTTCCTAACATAAGAATGAGATTTTGAACATACATATTTTATTTGCGTATGTAAATAATCATTTTATTATTTAATCTTGGTCATGGAAAGTTATATTGATGAAATAGACATGGTTGAGAATCCAAATATCAAAAATTGTCTAGAAGAAGTAGAAATCTCCAAGATTCTAGACGTCAATTCTAAAAATTCAGTCATAAGCCCACATTCGACTATTATTTCAAATGATTTTACAGTTACAAAAGTTCAAAAGTTGGTAAGTGATGTTCTAAATGAACACAAAATCAACACAAGGAACTCATTGATAGACTTAAATTTATAACATCACATCTACATGCAGTGGAAGGTGCAGATGTTACATCAATTCAAGAAGCAATTCAAATTGGGTGCAAATCAAATGATCTACTTGTTTCATTTGGAGGCCACATTAGGGAGATATTCTATGATGAATAGTATGAATAGGGGGAATATCATTTTATTATACAAGGGTTTCAAAGATACTTGAAGCAAATATAATCAAAGAAACATCATATTTCTATGCAACACAATTTTTGGTTTTGTAAGAAACAATTTTGTAGTTACGAAAATATGAATACAATTTTGGTTGTATCAATGTAAAAAATTAGCATTTTGTATTTGTTTATATATGTCATATATTATTTAAATAAAACTTTACCATTTGATTAAATTTATTTTATGAATTTGTACTATGAGCATCATTTTTGAGTCAAAATTATTATGTTATTAAATGGTTTTATAATTCATTATTTACTAGAAAGTCTATTTATTTCTTTTATTTCTATTTATAGCTATGTTTTGACAAAGGAAAGATTTCTTTGAGATGGATGAGTAGAGAAAACAATACAATAGAGAATATCAACAAGCATATAGTAGATGTCGTATGCAATAGTTAGTGAGTTATAAAGTCGATTGGCATCAAAGTGAAATGAATGAGATTGATCAAGAATAATATGGTAAACATAAATTAGATGTCACTGTTGACCAATTATGAAATGAAACAAATATAGGCCATGAAATCCCTAGGCATAACTCTAACTCTGAAAGACATGATGTTGACTACCCACAAAATAGAAATATACATCAATGTACATCTGAGGAGGAGCATTCACAAGTAATAAGAGAAAAGGATGTTGTAGAATGTCCTCCTTAAGTTGATGGACATGTACAAAACAATCCTAAAATAAGAAAGACTAAACAAATGAGACATTGTGATAATGATGAATTGCATTTACAAAGAGAAGATTTTGAGAGGAATCGACAAGAGGAAGTGTCAAGGTCTATATATTTTGTTGCAGAAACACCTAAAAATAAAATTCAACGAGCACAATGATCAAGTCCTAAATCATTTCCACACAAATTCCTAGATGCTAATGGATTGTGAGAAATAGATTTTATGAAATTTTAGATATCATTTCATAATAAATTAGACAGGTTGGCATCACTAGCCATGTGCTACATCTGTCAAGAAGGCTACATTGGAATTTTTGTGTCTTGTACTCTATAAGGTCCTATTTGTAATAGATGTAGACAAGAAAAAGGTGATCAAAGATTCTAAGTTGAAAATAATATGGATCCTGAAGCCCAACCAATAGAATTGGCAAATCTAACTCAAGTGGAAGAAATGCTCATCGCATGTGTGAGCCCAATTTTACAAGTGACACATGCAACTAGAGGTCAGTTAAAATATTGAAGGCACAAAATAAGATTTCCACACAATATTGAAAGTATTGTCAAGAAATTTCTACACTTAGTTAAGGATCTTCCAATCATTATAGTGCATAGAAAGGATCAACATGGAACACACTACAATTTTACAGTAAATAGAGATTGTGTTTATGTTTCCTTACGATATAAAATAATGCATGATAAATTTTACTCAAATGTTATTGTTGTTTAAAATGCTTTTGATGATATATCACCGAATATAGACTAGAATATTTTCAATGAGTTACAAAGAATGCATATGGAATTTGATTCAGAAGGAAATGACATTATACCTGTGGGCCCTTTAGTGGAGATGGATGAGATAAATATAATAGAGCACAGAACATCAATGGCATCAAAACCACCAAATATCTAGTGGGAAATGGATTTGATTCGTACATGGGTAAGAAATCCTAACATAGACCCAACACTAATGATGGATTGGCTTAACATTGGTGCATCTCCCATAAATGAATATACCACTCCTATTTTTCTTGACATGACATTCCCCTCTTTATTTCCCAATGTTAAATGTGATTTGCTAGAACCACGAATGAGGAAAGTTCATTTACATGAATATGTTAATCACTTAATTCAATATAGAGATAATAGATTTGGAAAGCATCCAAGGTTTCACTACTACATGATGAATATGATCATGAGACACCAAGCACATAGCTCCACAAGTGTTTGCATGAAATGCCAATCACAGTACAAGAGTTCGTGAACATATGGAGAAAACAACACACTCCCATCTAGTTGATAGATTCATGTGATTTGGAACCAGTTTAAGGGGAATGTGATCATATTGGACAAAGTGTCAAGCAGAATTAACAGACATGCATCATCAACTTGGAATGAAAAAAATATTTTTAACATTAAGTGCAACAGACTTGTACGAGCCAAATTTGCATGCAAGATGCCTAGAACACCACCAACTAATCCATGAGAAGCACAAATGTGGAGAAAACAAAATATCATTGACTATCCACATGTTGTTGCACAATACATGCATTTGTGAAATACAATTTTCAGAAAAGAGATACTTGAGAATGGGATGAATGTTGAAGACTATTGGTTCATATATGAACAACAAAATTGAGGATATGCACATGTCCATGGCTTTATATGGTCAAAAGGAGCACCAAAAATGGAAAGTATTGATTGGAATAATCAAGATGATTTGTATTTTCTTGCATCATATCTCCATGATTTGGTTCATGCATGTAACCCTCGACGAGACTCACACCTCTCAAATATACAGGTATGATTACAAAAACTTATAAAATTAAACATTCTTTATTGTGGTAACTTTAAATAAGAACAAATATGATATTAAATATCTAAATTTCTATTTTAGGCATATCAAAATTTCGGTCTACACCCATGTCTGAAAAACACCAGACAATTGGTCAAAAGTGATTTCAACATAGACTATGATGAGATTGTAAATATTGTACAGAGACACACAATGTGTAAAGAAGGTCTATTATAACCGAACAATACAATTAAAATCGAAGTCTATTATGTAATGGAGTGTATGAATAGTAGTTATTGTGTGATAGCTGGAGCATCTGAATGGTAGCTACCATTGTTAATGCCACGTGTAGTGAGCGCTTCATTATCTTTTCTGCCAGCACGCATTGAAATTGTTAAAACATTTTATAAGGTTGTGTTCATGGGATAGCTAGTTCATTTCATTTCATTTCTGGTTCATTGGGCTCCTATAGTGGAGTTTTGTGCCATTGTAATGTTATGCCTCTCGGTGTAATAAGACCATAAAGCCCTTGAATCCATAGCTTTAGGTTAGAAACCATTTCGAAGTAGCACTCATGATTTTGTAACCCATGTTGAAGTAGCATTCAAAATGGATCAATTTATCATATTGATGTCATTATTTTCCATTTTAGTCTACCAAAAGGGATCAATCAATATGAACTTTAAGAAAACCTATTGCACTCAAAACCTCCCTCCCTGAACCTACTCTACATTGACAGGGATGTGAATCTAAGCCACCTCTTGCCTTCTGACATTGAATTGAATGAAGATGCAATACATTATTTATAAGCAAGGGATGCAGTTTATAAATAATGGATATAAAACTACAGAAACAAGGCTTCTACTAGAGAACTTATGAACGAATTTTCAATCCAAATACAAATCTTTTTTTCCCTCTGAAGTAAAATTTATTATATATAAAACTAGGCATGAAATACATACATGGTACCACTAGGTATTTTCTTAAAAGACTAAATAATACACAATTTTCTTTTATACCACTGACTGTAGTGTCTTGTCAAAACAAAATAATCAATAGAAATATCCACCACATTAGGTCATACAAATCATGTATTAAAATAATAATAAAGCCCTTAGGTAAACCCTTCTACTAATAATTCATTGGAAGAAAAATCAAAGATCCCACTAAACCAACTGCCAAAGATGGTGCCTCTAGAAAATATGTAGCACTTGTAAACAGAGGTCGGAAGGGTGCATCTACCTCTATAGAAAAAAGTGGGGCACAAATTGTTTGCAATTGAGAAGGTCTACTTGCATGTTTGTAGACGTGTCAGGTTATGGCATGCCCATTGCCTAACGAATGTCTCAAATAAATGTGGTGTTTGGATTGTAATGATGTGTGCAAATTAATTCATTGAATAGACTTAACAAACATTTAAGAGATTGCAATTGTCAAGTATGATCTTAGAGTTTGTAGCCTGTATTATTAGATAGGCAAAAGTAAATGATTGCGAAGTTTATATGTATGGATGGTTTTAAAAAGTTTTCCACTTATTAGCTTTGTCTAAATATATAAAACTTACATTTGATAATTACTTAAATTTCCTACGAGAATCAACTATCTTTTATTCAAAAATAAATTGATGCCTTTATTAATGATAATTGTGTCATTTATATGTATATCTTTCTTTCAAAATTATTCTTTAATGATAATTGTGTCATTTATATGTATATCTTTCTTTCAAAATTATTCTTAATTTTTTTTTATTTGGAAGAAAAATATGTTTATAAAATTTCAAACTCTTTCTTTAGTGTTAATTTACAAAATTAGGATAACAAAGAAAATTGAAAAAATCTTCTCTAAGTTTGGGGAACACGCCTCTTTTAACATGCATGCAATTCTTTAAAGAGGTAAATTTAAATTTTCATATTAAATATTTTATATAGTTTACTTTTATTTTTAATATTTTATTTTTGGTAAATATAGTTTTCTTTTTTAAAATTTTATTTTGAAATAGAATTTTTTAACTATTAAAGTCTTACATTACTATTTTAAATGTATTGGGATTTTCCCACCAAACTAAAAAAATTATACAACAACTTACCACAATAAAGGTAGGAACTTTGGTGCTTGTGCCGCTTGTTATATTGAAGGAATCTTCATTAGCTTTCTTAAATGATTTTTAAAAAATTATTCATAAAGTTAAAAAATAAGTATTACACAAATTAAAATTTATTATATACTTTTAACTTTGAATTATTATTTTTTTTTTTATATTTTTTTTTCAATGCATATACAGTTGTAGTGTACAATATTTTTAGTATTTGCTAATACATATATGCTATTATAATCAGTTTGGTTTAAGTAGTTATTAACCAAATTCATTTTCACAATTAGAATGAAATATTTTTAGTTTCAATTTTAAATTATTTTGTAAAGCAATGTGTTAAATATTTAAATAACAAAATGGAAAGATACCTCCTTGTTTCAATCTAGTCAGTTTTTAAAAAAGGACCAGTTATATTCAGTTTGCCTTTGTTGACCTATATCAGAGGTTTTTTTTTATTCACGTGTCTTTATAATTCATTCTTTAGTTAAATATTAGATATTCAATTTATTATTTCCTTTTTCTCTCTTGGAGTTAGAATTTATATATATTGGTGTAAATTTTAGAAAGTTTTATTAAATTTTGGATGTGTTGTCTTGGTATCAAATCTGGTTTAAATTTTCACAAAAACAATCATATTTTACTTGTGGGGTGAGCTTCTTATGTAGGTACTAGGAGGTCTTAATTTTGAATCTACTCATGTTTAATAAATAATAAATAATAATAATATTAATCATGTCACATAATAATAATTAATCTTAATTTCAGCCTCTAAAAATGTCCAATTTTAAGCTTTGACAACTTTAGTACTATTTGGTGCAAATACTTTGATACCAAAAGCACAAGTTACAATACATTTGAATATCATAGTGAGGGAATAAATAGAAATCAAATACCTTGGTTGCAAATACAAGAATATCATGATTATATGGAATAGCCGCAAAGTATATGTTTTGTAGAGAAGCTCTTATTTGAATGAAGTGGTTATAAAGGTTGATCCAATTTCAATATCATAGTGAGGGAATACATAGAAATCAACCACCTTGGTTGCAAATACAAGAACATCATAATTATATAGAATAGCCACAAAGCATATATTTTGTAGAGGAGCTCTGATTTGAATGAATCGATTATAAAGGTATTTGATCTAATTTATATGTAGTAATGGTTGTATTAATATGCTTTGGCTAACATGCTTTTATAATGGGGATTCTATATTTTTATTAGAAATTTGCAAGGAGTGTAGACTCATAGACGACTATCATTAGGTTGTTTGACAAAATGTCTCCAAAAAAATATAACATGATGACTACAAAAATGTAGATTTTTTAGAGAAGCTCTAATTTGAATGAAGCAGCTAGAGATCACAGCATTTAAAATTGTGAAGAGGGTTTGCTAATCAAGTTTATAATACAACCTACACTCATACAAATGAACCTCTAACCAAAAAATCATATCCACATATTTATGGTTTTGAAAGGCTCCATGAATGGAAGGATGGTATAACTCACACGAAAAATGAAAAGTTAAAATCATGTAATGATGAGAACAGTTTTGTTGTATCAATAAAGGGATCAAAGTCATGTTGGTTACATCTTCTAAGAAGTTAATCAAAGTTTGGGCAAGCATTTATAGAATGGCACCCTCTTATTTCTTTCAAGAAAGAAAGATATTGGTAAGCATGCTTGATAGGATAACAGGTGTTGTTTGCAATAATTTTAGGGTTTTTTTAGTTCGTGGAATTGTAGAAATTGTGATTTTTAAAAATTTCTATTTAGCCAAATCAAAGTTTTGAAAATTTTCATTTCTATTTTTTGAGATTTTACTTGAACCATTTGTTTCACTTGGATGATGAGTGAGAAGATACATTTTTATATGTAAGCTTGGAGTTGCACACACTCCAAAAAATAGTCAAATCTATTGATTTTACACTCAAAAAGCATAACTAGGTTTTGATTTTCAATTCCTATTTATTAGTGAGAAGCCTTATCACCTAGTTTTGAGAAAAAATTAGAAGTCTAGTATTCTAATTCCATTTTCCAATTTTGAAACAAATAGAAAAAAATTCAAATCTTGATTATGAAAAAGTCAATTCTTATCATCTTCCATTGACCAAATAGGTTAAGGACATCATATATTTCTATAAGAACATGGAAGGTTGCTCCCCTCATGAAGACCAATTAGTTGATTGAAGGAAGGATAATCATTTTCTATAATTGAAGGGCATGTTCCTAAAAGATAAATTGTTGGTACATGAATGAATTTCATATTGAAAGAAGACTTAGTCATTATTCCATCAAGATAAGTTATTCAACCCATGTTTCAAAATGTATAAGTTTTCAAGTTGTACTTTTATAAGTGACAACTTTTATCTTTTTTGGTCAAAGGTTAATCAAAATTGTGAGGTTAAATTTAACCTCTTCAAAATATGCAAAAATAAGTTAGTTATTAACTTAGGAACCATGATAGTTATTTTTGTAAGTCTATAAATACAAAGCATTATTATTATAAAATGGTTGAATGAAGGGGACTTTTGGATTTGCATTATATATTGATTTTTCTTGAGCTTGTAGATTTTTAAGAAAATATTGAAGAACTCATTTAGTCGCATCTCTTGAATGTCTTCATTTCATGGTATCTCGTTGTGAATATATCAGAATAGCATTTATTTGTGTATGTCAAGTTATGTTATTTATGTTTTTTCATCATCAAGCATTTATCTAGTTGAACCCCCTTATAATCAATTACCCAATGTGGAGTCATGCATTCTCTATGCATATGTCTATCATTGGGATCCATTTTATTCACTTTGTTTAGCTTTATGCTTTCTCTTTTAGGTACTTTCAGTTAAAAGTACATAAGCATAGAAAACCACCCATCATACGAGGGAGTTGCCCCTCTCAAAGAGGTAGCTTAAAAATCACACTCTAAGCTTTACTCCTAGGCTAAAAGTGTTAAATAGTTAAAATTCTTAATTTTTTCTTTAGTGTATTATTGACCCTCTCCAACATGCAATGAAAAATTATAGTCTAATCGTGATTTGATTCAATCCATCCAAAATGTTGGCATAATTGTCACTACACACAAGGTGAACAATGCAATTTTCAAAGAAACACTTACAATCTATTTACCAATATGATATATTGCACTAATATGTGAAAAAATTTGTTTGCCGCTATGTGCAAAATATTTGCATACACATGCTTTTGGCTAGTCATATCCTCATGAAATATACCCCCATACCAATAGCAAATATGTTACAAAATAAACTTAAAACAAAAAAAAACACATTTTAATAATATTGGTCTTATTAGAAATGTAAAGCAAAACATCTTTCAATTTTATTTTATTTTTAGTCATCTAATAATATTATTATAGATACTTTATTTTCAATATAAAATTTGTTTGTTTACATCATATCCCATCCTCTCTACTCTGGCACACACTCTCATTAGAATTAAAAGTGTGACTTCCAATGTTATTGCTATATAAAATGCTACAAAATATAATCTAATAGATATAAGATATTTATATTAATTATAATATAATGAATAAATATATCATATAGAGTAATTTTTTATTAAGAAAAAAATTAATTAATGAACTATTATTTCAACACTATAATATTGTTCCTATTTTTATTTTTTATTTTTTATTATTCAGAAACCCAATATTTCCAGCATACCTTCAACAACAATGATTAACAAACATACAATGCCCCTGCTGTAATGCCAAAACTTCAAACAAAATGAGCCATTGAGATGTCTTCTTCAATACTTATTAGCATGTGTTATTGAAATTAATGCATCATTAAGCATATGCTTTCAACTAGATAAAATATCTTTTGTGATTATGGAAAAACATGTCTGTTCATAAGTGAGTTAATCGTATTGCAATCCAAATGTGCTACATACCTCTATGCATCTCGTCCCATTAATTGAGCTTTGATCATTTTGATTATATTCAAAATGAAATGTTAGCCTTAATTATTCTCTCCATGTTAAAAATCTATATCAAATTAGGATAATCTTGAAGGTCAATGAAAGGAATTCAGGAATTTAGATTCATGTTCTCATTGCCCATATTAGTTAACATATGTGCAAACTTATTGTCATCCCTATATGTATGAGGAATGTAGCACTTATTGAAAGAGTCTAATAAAGACCATAGTTTTAAAACTATATGAAATCTTCCAATTCATTGATTTTTCTGATTATGCATGCATTAATAGTCAAGATTGAATTTCCCTCTATATGTATCTATGTGTATTCCAACTTTTTAGCTAAGACTAGGCCATTTACCAGGGGCAACAACTTCAACTATATTATTTGTCCTTGGCAACATGTTGGAGGACTTCGAAGCCAACATGTTACCCAAATGATCTGTCAATAGACTGTTCATGATGATAGATTGAACTATAGAGATAGGGGAAGCATATGCTTTTCCATTCTCTAGTTATGAAACTATTCCATGGGGTAAAGATGTGATTATCTAATATTGCAATTTATTATTAATTTGTATTAATGTTGTTTATAATTTTTATTTATTAGTTTATTATTTTTTATTTATGTACAATAAAGTAAAATGTATATGAACAGTGTGATGCATAATAGTTTTCTTTATTTAAAGTTAAATACATATATATCATAATTTCATGACATGGCTATGAAATTTGTAATGATTTTATTTGATTTAACCCTTGGAATATTTGCATTGAGATTCATTTCTAATTTATACAATTAAATATTTTTCTTTTGATTTCTTTTTAAATTTCTATAAGATATATAGATTGTAATTTTATATACCTTCTTCTCAAGGATATATCAAATAAACTAATTTTATTTGTATAAGAATCAATTACAATTGGAATTTAAACCAAAAAATAATCCATGTACATATATTTGAAATTAATTTTTATTATAATGATAATAGAAAATATTAATATAATATTTCTATCACATCGTAATATGTAAAATAATTTAATAATAAAATAATACAAAAAATAATAATAAGAATAAAAGATAATATATTAATATCAATTAAATATAATATAATAATATAATTTGATGTTTACAGACTTATTGTAATATTAATAATTTAAAATATTAGTTGCTAACTAATTTCTTGCCTTCTCTTCAATTTTAAATAATTTGCAATCCTCACTTTCTTTTCAATTTGAAACTTTGTAACTCTTATGGTGGATGAAAAAGTGTGGGGAAGTCATGTTTCCAAGGAGCCTCCTTCAATTGTTGCAAATGTATTTCTCAATGAGGGTCCCATAGAATAGGTACATGATCATGTTTTGGTGGAAGTTGATTCCATCCTAGGATGTAATGACAAACTTTGTCAAGGATTTTGAAAAGTCAAAACCTATGTAAATAATGATTATCAACCCAATGGGTGGAAGCATGCACTTGGTTAGAACCATAGAAATGATAAACAAGATCTATCTCATAAGTGCTATCAAAGAGAGTGAGGAACTTCCATTTTGTAATTTAGCTCTATGGTGGATCATATTATTTCCTCTATGAGTAATACCTTGGTTAGGGTAATTTTCTCCTTTATATGGACCCTTGGAATGGTGAGAAAATGGACATCATGGAAATTAAGGGGAAAAGGGAATGACACAATTTTTGGGTTAAGATAAAAATATGTTTTGAGGGGACCCGAAACCCCACTACATAAAGTACATATTACATAAGATATTCAAAATGACTAAAAATAAAACTATGCTAGAGTAAGATTTTAAAAACAAAACCCTGCTAACCATCCAACAACTAGTAAAGATAAATAAGAATACACTAAGACCGAATAAAACCATTAGGAACACTGAAATAGAAAAATAATAAACAACAAAGACAACCCAAACCTAGACAAGCTCCTTAAGAGATTTAGCCACCTATATCTCCATCACATCAGGTTCATCTTTAGTATTTTTCAAGGCTTTGGAGATTCTAACATTCTTCCAATTGAACCTAGCCATTGTAATTTTCTTTGAATCTTTGCCTTTGTTGTTTAGATCAACACTGAGCTCAATACCTTCTGTGTTCACTTTCTCTTTTTTATTCATCAGTTTAAGGATGGAAGAATGATGTTTTTCACTACTATCCTTAAGGATTTTGTTAATCTTGTGCCCCAAATCATTAAGTTGATCTGGTATGTCATCATAATTTCCTTCCATCTTCCTCCTTAATTCACTTTCCTCTTACATATTTTTCTCAGGGACATTAACTTTATTTCTAAGAGAGTGAATTTCATTGTAATTCTAGTTATTGGTAACCAATGATAAATTAGATTTATCTTTGGCTTCGCTAAGAAACTCCAAGGAAGAAGGGGCAGTATTTGTCTCATGAGTCACAAAATCGTTCTTATCACGCCCTGGGTATAAATGCTTAGGATTAGAGAGGGGATAATCCACAATCCTAATAGGAGAAGTATCCTTGTTGATATCATTTTTTTTCACCTTATTCCCTTGGGTATCTTTACCTTTATTTGATTTCTTTGTAGGGGAAGGGGAAACAATGCCCTTATGAGACTTGATAGGGGAACAGGTCATAGTCTTATTTTCCTAATTATTAGGGTAGATTTTCTCCTTAGATACATTGGTTGTTTCCATAGCATCCAAGTTATTTTTCCATCGATCCTCTAAGACCCTATCTTCCTATGAATTAATTATGTAGTTAAAATCCTTTAATCAAGGTAGACCTAACACTCTTGTAAGCTTTTAATAGGGCTAGGAGTCCTCATTTCAAATATGAAATTAGAGAATGATAAACTAAAGAATGAATTGACAGATAAAAAATAAGTCATTGAAAGGATGAGAAAACCTAAAGAGGCTATGGGATTACTTAATGAATAGATAAGCGCACCAAGGAAATCTCATGACACTTCTAGATTAGGCTATGTCAAGTTCCTATTAGATACCAACCAAGGAGAACAAAAGAATGCAAAGAGAAAGATGTTAGAATATTTAGAATAACTGAGAGGGAGAGTGAATTAGTTATCCAAGGTCTAGATGTACAATTGTACAAACAAACACTTCAACAATTTTAGATCTTATCATTCCATTGCTCGGCCTCTACTATAAACTATTAACAACATTAATTGGTTGTCTATTATTCAATAAATAAAATACTTTTAGAATGTAAACTTAAATCAATAAAGCATCACAATAACATCCACACAAATCTAATACTAGGATTTTACATGGAAACCCAATTTGGAAAAAACCACCAGCAACATGTCACCAATTTTCACTCTTTTAAAGTGAGACCTATTAGGAGCCAACCCGGTTAAATGTGACCTTGTTAAAGGATTCAATCACCCTATTAGGAGTGGCCTTGTTAGAGGATTTTAGAATATTCCATTAGAATGTCACCTGATTAAAGGATTTGCATAGACTATTAGGTCAACCTTGATTAAACGATTTCAAATATCGTTCACAATGGTTAGAAGGTAACAACAGGTTTGATCTATACAGTACAACTCACTTTGCATTTTTAGATCTCTATTAAACTCCTAATACTAATTCACTATCTGACCTCCATTGTCATTTCAATATCGAATTCTCTTGGAAACCCTTCAAGCAATCTCTCTTCATGTCTTCTCAATTAAGCCTTCTGCTTTGATTCAACACTCAACAACATCAGCAATAGCTCCAACTTTTTAGAACTCCTTCAAATACACACAACAACTCTTGACTTCTCTCTTCCATATGCATGCTCACACACAACTACAAGTTTGCGTATGTACCTCTTTAAATAGGTAGTTTTGATCTTTTTCTACTTAATCAACACCATAGATCTTAGGGTTCATGATCTGATCCATCAGATACAGTGTATCTAATTGACATTATATTTATCTCTTCTTTTCTAGAAACTTCTCCTTGAATTCATCTCTTAGATCATTTACCTAATATTTTCTTGAAATTAAATGATCAAAATCATCAATCCTTCAACATGTCTTTCATATCTAAGGAAATCAACTTAGTCAACTAGAAATTATGATTTCTCAAAAATAATTAAAATGTTGTTCCTCAGCCAACACTAATTTTTGACACTTGGTCATCACTAAATTATTCAGTCGCTATAGAACATTTTTCTTAGCATCAACATTCTCACTCGGTAAATCTTGATGCTTGGTCAACACTAAATTTTCTTGGCACTTACTATGGCTTGGTTGATACTAGCATCACTCGGCATGTACATCAAAATTCCTTAGTCTTTTAATCTAACTCGATGAAGCCTACATAAGTGATTTATATTTGCTTGCAATATCAAGACTTGAACATTACTATCTTCTCATCTATCAATGTGATTTAAACAATCACTTTATCTTGTGAAAGTATAACTAATCAAATGTCCATTTGTAGTTTCTTTTTCATAACTCAACCTTTCCTCTAGATGCTTTTGTTATGAGAAAATTATCAAATCCTCTTCATCAATCAAATAGATATGACATTTAGATCATATAGCAACCTGTCTCATCGATAGATTTGACATCAATGACAACACAACAATTGATCCAATTGTACTTTCCAACAATCTCCCTCTTTGGCATTGATGAAAACACCTCAACAAAAATATTTGCAAAAATACTTCAAGTTACCATACAATCCAAACTATATAGACTTTGAGTAACCATCTCAATATTTCATATCTTTTATTAATATCCTTAGTTTCATTATTAACTCTCTCTAAGTAATCACCCCCTCTTACTTAGCATATCTCTAGTAGAATCCAATTTATCCTTGCTTGAACGATCTCCCTCTTTGAAGATAATATCCCCTTCTTTGATGTTTACTCAATCTCTCCCTCTACAATATTTTATCTCTCTTTCTAATATTTTATGTTTATGCAATCTCTCCCTCTTTGACAACAATGTCAAAGACACTAGCTCTTGCTCATACGTCTTGATTATGTAGATAATTGCATGTTATATATAAATTCTTCATTTTTCATCTTCATATGAATGATCTATTATTATTTTCTTCTTCTTCACTACTACCTTAGGCAACTCCTAAAATAGAACCATCTACATCAATGTGTAAGATAGGCTAATCAACACATTTGATGCAATCCTTCTCTATAGCTTAAGTATCTTTGTCTATGGACATCATCCCCAGTTTACCTCTAAGATATTCATGAGAATCTTTAGGTAAATCTTTAGTGAATATGTTAGCAATTTTCTCTTTGTGTTCACATATTCCTATTCACTTCTTTGTCTTGAACTAGCTCTCTCAAGTAATGATAATTGATAGAAATGTGTTTTGTCTTTGTATGCATAACAAGTTTCTTTCATATATTAATAGCACTTGTGTTATCACACTAGATAACCAATGGGTCAATAATCTCTTCCTTCATACCTTTCAATAATTGTTTGATCCAAATGATATTTGAACAGTTTATTGTTGTTGCCTATACTCGGCTTTACCTGTTGATTGGGAAACACAATTTTAATTCTTGGTTATCCATAAAACTAGTCTATTTCCTAGAAAGAATACACCACCTCTTGTTCTTTTCATGTCATCAACATTTCCTACCCAATAATAATTAGTAAATACCCTTAGTTCAAACTTATCATTCTTCTTGTAATACAAGCCATATTCTTTTGTTCCTTTCAGATATCTCGGTATTCTCTTTACTACATCAAATAATTGTTCTTTGGACTTATTGAGAATCTAGGAACTATTCCAACAACTAATGCAATATTTAATTTTTTGTGAGCAACATATTTTATTTTACCTATCATTGATCTGTATTATGTCTGGCTCACAACAACTAAATTATCATTCTTGGATCATTTGTGTAGAGTGACCATACGTGTATGCACTAGTTTGGAATATTCTATCACAATTTTTTTTAGTATCTCCTTCATATATTTGAACAGAGTAATGAAGATACCTTACTTCATTTGATATGCTTGTAAACCAACAAAGAATTTGATCTCACCAAACATTGACATTTCAAATTCCTTCTTCATTTGATTAGCAAAAGTTTTTCATAATGCTTCATTTCTTCAAAGTATGACACCATCAACAAAAAATGTAGATAACAATACCTCATTGTTATCATTTGTCCTTGCAAAACTAATCTTCACCAAGTAATTATGTAGTATTTTATACCATGCTCTAGGGGCTTATTTCAAACCATATAAATATTTGTACAATTTGCATACCATCTTCTTCTTGTCATAATCCACAAATCCTTTAGGTTGTTCTATGTACACTTCTTCTTCTAGTATCCCATTCAGAAATGGAAATTTGACATCCATTTGATATACCTTGAATCCTTTATAAGAACAATATGAAAGCAATGATCTTACTCCTAATCTTTCTATAGGGGTAGAGGTTTCCCCATAGTCAACACCTTTCTCTTGTGCATATCCTTTGCATACCAATCTAGCTTTATTCCTTGTGACTTCACCTTTCTTTCATTTATCTTGTTCCTGAATACTGATATTGTTCCAATAACATTTTTAGCTTTAGGTCTTGGTACTAGAAACCATGTTTTTTTCTTTTCAATATATTCAATTTCTTCATTCATAGCTTGTATCCAATCTTCATTCTCCAAAGCATCTTTGATAGATTTGACCTCAAACTCACAAAGTAAGCATGTAACACTTCTAAGTCTTTTTCTTGTCCTTACACCAAATTCTTTATCTCCAATGATTTTTTCAGGTGCATGATGTCTTCTTTAAAAAATTCTAATAGAGACTCTTTCCTTCTTTGTTCTTCAATAGGTTTATGTTGAAAAGTAATTTCAAGATCATCATCTCTTTCTTGTTCAGGTTCTAGTTCAAGTTCTACATGTTTGACATTTTCTTCTAGTTCCTTGTCTTCCTCTGTCTATGACTCAACATCATTTATCTATTTATTAGCACCCACAATCTACTACTTAACTAGGTTGTTCAACTCAATAGTCCCATTCTGCTAAGGATATGTAGCTTTGATTTCTTGTTCAGGTCGAGTGCCTAGAAAAATATCATTCACATAAATTAATGAGTTGTAATCTTTAGGTTTTCTTTTACATTAAGCTTCATTTTTCTTTCTATATTCATCAATTTTCACATTTGTGCTTTCCTTAAATTTGTTAGTGTTATAGTTCAAACACTTATAAACTTTTCTCTTGGTGGAATATCCTAGGAATATATCTTCATCACTTTTAGCATCAAATTTTTTATTCCTATTTTCTTTAAGTATGTAACATTTTCTTCCAAAAACTTTGAAATAGTTCACATTAGGTGCATAACTATATCATAATTCAAAAGGTGTAGCTTTTGTATCTTTCTTGACTTGAACTTTGCTCATCCTCTCTAGTATTTTTGTGACACATTCTTTTCCATCATCATTGTTCTGGCATAATCCATAATTGATCTATTTATTCTTTAAGCTATTCCATTCTGAGGAGGGATCCTATGTGAAGACATTTTCCTCTTGGTTCCTCTATCATTACAGAATATGTTGAACTCATTGGAAATGAATTCACCACATCTGTCAGATCTCAAAGACTTCAGACTCTTCCCTCTATCCTTTTCAAGATTGGCCAAATATCACTTAAATAGTTGAAAAGCGTCATATTTTACTTTAAGAAACATCACAATCATCATTCTAGAATAGTCATCAACATATAGAATGAAATATTTGTCTCCATGGTAGCTTTGGACTCAAATAGGTCCACATAAGTCAGTATGAACCGATTCCAAAAATGTAATCCGCTGAATATATTTTTCTCTTGAAACTAGATTTTGTCATTTTTCTTAATTGACATTGTTTATACATAGCATTGCTAAGTTTCTTTAGTTTTGGCAAACTTATTACTTTATTGTATTTTACTAATGCTAACCAAATTGTCAAAGTTTACATGACATAACCTTTTGTGCCATAACCAAATATCTTCATATTGTGCAAACAAACATGTCTCATTAGATAAATCTAGGTAGAACACATTACCTCTTGTTTGGTCACCACTTCCAATCAGTTTGCCATCAACATCAAATATTTTGGTCTTTTTATGATGGAATTCAACTTCATAGCCTAATTTTTTTAACTATGAAACACACAATAGATTATAGTTAAGTCCTTCAACTTAGTAAACATTAATATCACATTTAATTTTATCAGTTAATTGAATTGTCCATTTACCTTTCACAAGACATGGAACATCATTGCCAAATTTATCAGAGTCACCCTTGTATGGTCCAATGTCCTCAAATTTCCTTCTATCACCAATTACATGATTAGAGAAATCACTATCAATTATCCAACTATCACTTTTGTTCATATAAGAGATTAAAGTAATTTTATCATCTTCTTTCATAGCAACATAAACTACATCTTCACCATTACATTCAATTCAGAATTAGCTTCTTCTTCAACAATATAACAAGATTTCTTATCTTTGTCCTTGTAGCCCTTGTTCTTCTTGAAGTCTCGGTTATCTCTTATTCGTTTGTATTTCCTTTGGCCTACAAGCACCAATGCTCTGATACCAATTGTTAGAATATTTAGAATAACTGAGATGGGGGGTCTAAATGAGTTATGCAAGGTCTATATGTAACAATTAAAAAAACAAACACTTAAATAATTTTAAATCTTATCATTCCATTACTTAACTTCTAATATAAACTATTAGCAAAAATAATTGGTTGTCCATTGTTCAATAAATAACATACTTTCATAATGTATATTTAAATCAATAAAGCATAATAATAATAGTCACACAAATTTGACACTGATTTTATGTAGAAATCCAACTGGGGAAAAATGGCCAACAACATGTCAGAAATTTTTACTCTTTTGAACTAGGCCCTGTTAGGAGCCAACCTAGCTGAAGGTTATGATACATACTATTAAATGTGACCTTTTTAAAGGATTTAATCATCCTATTATGAGTGTCCTTATTAGAGGACTTTAGAACATTCCATTAGAATGTCACCCAATTAAAGGATTTACATAGACTGCTTACAACTCATTTTTCATGTTTAGATTTTTTTAGCTCCTAATACCGATTCTCTTTCTAGCCTCCATTGTCATTTCAATATCAGATTCACTTGGTAACCTTTCAAGAAACCTCTCTTCACTTCTTGTCAACTCAATTAAGCCTTTTGTTCAGATTCAGCAGTCGACAACATCAGTAATAGCTCCAACTTTTTGAAACTCCTTTAAACATGCACAACACATCTGCACTTCTCTCTTCCACATGCACAGTTACACATAGCTACAAGTTCACCTTTTTACCTCTTTAAATAGGTAGTTCTTCTCTTCTGGTGCTTAATCAACATCATAGATCTTAGGGTTCACAATTTTATCTATTTGATACAATGTATGTAATCATCATTTTATTTATCTCTTCTTTTCTATAAACCTCTCCTTGGATTCATCTCTTAGATCATTTACCTAATCCTCTCCTAAAATTAAGTGATCCAACTCATCGATCCTTATCTTCAACATTTTTCCATATCCTGAGAAATCAACTTAGTCGGCCCGAAATTAGGATTCCTCACAAATAATTAAAGTGTTGTTCCTTGACCAACAATGAGTTCTAACACTTAGTTATCACTAAATTACTTAGTTACTATAGAAATTTTATCTTGGCATCAACACTATCACTCAGTTGATACTGATGCTTGGTCAACACTAAATTTTCTCAGCACTTATTGTGGCTTAGTTGACACTAGCACCACTTGACACATATATCAAAATTCCTTAGTATTTTACTCTGTTACTCAACCAAGCCAACAAAAGTGATTTATCTTTGCTTACATTGTCAAGACTTGAACACTACTATCTTCTCCTCTATCAACATGATTTAAACACTCACTTTTTCTTGTCAAAGTGTAACTAATCAAATGTGCATTTTTAGTTTCCTCTTCATAACTCAAACTTTCCTCTAGATGATTTTTTTTTGAACAACTTCTCAAATTGTCTTCATCAATCAAATAGATATGACATCTAGATCACATAGAAAACTATCTCACCAGAAGATTTGACATCAATGACAACACAACAATTGATAAGCAGGAGATAATTTCCACAGCAAGTCAAATTGTGATATTGCTATCAGGATTTAACTGTGTGATTTTTGAGTCAAACTCATTGACCCATATTTCATGAGTAGTGATTCAACATGAATCCATCTTTCATCAAAATAAATGGAACACCTAACACTCATTGGATCTAGGTGATGCTCTAGGTTGCAAGATTTTGGTTTAACCATGGAGGAAACTCCGTAGTTAAGTGCACTCAGGTTGGAGTAGTGCTGGGATGGGTGACCTCCCAGGAAGTCCCAGTGCTTCACCCCTATGAGCATCACCTAGATCCAATGAGTGCTAAGTGTTCTATTTATTCTCATGAAAGATGGATTCATGTTGAATCACTACTAATGAAATATGGGTCAATGAGTTTGACTCAAAAATCACATAGTTAAATCCTAATAGCAATATCACAACACAAGAACCCTAAATTCTACCATTGTGGTAAACCAACCCATACAATAAAAATTTTTAGTAGCAAAACTAGTAAGTCAAATCTTGAGCCAAAATTCAATGGTAATAATTTGAATTGTAATAACCATGGACATCGAGCACATGAATGTAGATCAAAGGTTAGTAAGACACAAGATACATCTATATTTGAAGGCTATTGTTACACATGTTATACATATGGTCATAAGGCACAAGATTGTAGATCTAAGGAAAAGAACAATTGGACACCTAAAGGTCAAGTAAAACAACCTAGGAAATGTAATACTATAAATTGGGATTACAATACTTGAGCAAATTGTCAATTTTGTGGAAAGTATGGACACATTATAGAAAATTGTGGTAGGATATAACTCAAAGAAAGATGAGTAAATTGGAGAAACTTTGGACTAGTATATTTTATTAGAAGGTCGATCACCTAAGAAAAGACTACATGAACTGAGCACCAACACCTATCATTGAAGAGAAGAATGGAAAAGAAAAGGTCAATGGTGAAGAAATGAGAAGCCAAATGAATCAAACATGGAGAAAGAAAATTAGAGATGATAGTTCAAATGGTGAAGTTGTGATCACGTAATCCAATGGATTAGGTCATTCCCCCACCTCAAACTAAGCAAAGAGGTATGCATGGAACTCAATTTAATTTGCTAAATCATACATCAGTTCCTAAGATTGTTTCAATAAAAGTTCAAATTAGTAAGATATTAGATGCATAAGGACAATAATGTATTTTGGTGGTGAGTTGAAAATTCAGTAATGATCAAGTGTTAGTTTTGAAATCCTAAAGAGATCAAGCCATAATGTAAGCTATGACCAAACTATGGCATTGACCATTTAAATGAAAGCTTTGATGTGCTATAGTCAAGTTTTATAGCGATAAAAAAGACATTTGTATCTCATCTGCTATGTGTACAAAGCATTGATGAGGCCCTAAATTTGAATTTTTGACTATATAGAGAAGTTTGTAAGCCATTTTATGCACCTTACATTTGAGTTTTCACTGAGCGAAAAGAGATGTAGAATTTTTAATTGGCATGATCATTGCATAGAGTTGTCAATCTCCTCCACACAAAGAAAAAATAAACACTGAGGAACCAAATGTCAAGCATTGAAATTTTCTTCCAAATACCTGGTAGAGTCACCAAAAATCTATTAGTAAACAATTTTTTTTCTTTTACAAATGTTCAAGAAATGACTCAAAATTACCTAAATACATGGAACAATATGTGACTAATAGTTGAGTCACTTGCAATGGCAATATGGAAGTGCTCTCCACATTTTGATATGAAGGCTCAACTCCCATCTAAAAGATATTCACTGAATTAAATAACTAGATATGTCTTTAACCAAAAGAAACTAAGGCATACTCACACCCACACATAAACATGAAATGTGTGCAATTATCAGATTTATGGATTAAATGTAGAGAGAAAGATCAAAAAACATCCTTAAGAATTCTTATCAAACCTTTCGCATTACAAAGAAGATGGAAGGAAATAAATATCTTACTCTTCCATATATGAGTAGGTAAATGAGCTGATTCAAACACACACACACACACACACACACACACACACACACACACACACACACACACACACACACACACACACAAACACACACATGGAATAATATTCAAAATAGGAAGAAAAGGACATACAACTGATTTCAACCAAAAACTAAATCCTCAGATCTTTTAGTATGATGTTTATAAATTCCTCTTAATCTTAAACAAAAAACAAAATAACTATACAATCATTTTCCCCCTGCAATTACAATCAAAATTCAGTATATAAAACTAAATCATTTTCTTTCACTTTGTTACAATTGACACAAATCTACTCTACTCTACTTCCCCTATAGCCACATGAATAGCGACAACAAGAACGCTTAGCCTCTGCAATATTTTTCAATAAATAACTCTATGAGCTCATTATTCAATTTCATAACTGAATCTTAGAAAGATTAAAAATTAATCTTTCATCCATAGTTAATATCCTTCCCAATGGTTTTTTCTCACTTACAATATATTATAATGTTTTTTGTAGATACTATTTTCTTAGAAATAAAACATTATAACAAAATTAATGTTAGAGTGACTGAAACTGATAAGGCAATACTATAGCCAATCTAATCATTGCACTTGAGTAATAGGTCACCAAGTCTTAATGGACTTTCATAATTTGATCCTCACAGACATCTGCACCAAAATTTATAAACATCCAATATATTTGCTGAGGACTCATTATTGCATACGTAGTACTAGTTCCTTTCATTTTGGCACTCTCATCTGTCTTTGTTCTAAAATTTGAATATGTTGGTTGTTGGCCTCCTTTGATAGACCTACATACAATCTTCTATAACTTTTGACCCTAGCCATATTTTTCAAATTGCTCTGGTGAGATTTTAGAGAATTTGGTTTGGAAAACATATCCAAAAATTTTAAAAAATCCAATAGTGGAGATAAAGTTATTCCCCCACACTAAGACCCATGTTTTCAATTTTAGAAAATATGTAATTAAAAGTTTTTGCTATTAAAATGGAATAGGTTGAACTTGCATATTTTGAACCTCCAAACTTAAATGTTGAACCTAAGATCTTGAACCATGATCATTCAAACTTTGAACTTGAACTTTGGATTGTCAATTTGCATTTTGAGCCTTCAAACTTTGAACCTTTAACTTTTGAAACTAAGTCCACACTTTGAACGTTGAACTTTGAACTATTGGTTCAATGTTCAAGTTTAATACTTCTAGCTAATAATGTCCAAAGCATAACTTCACAAAGCCATCGTTAGGGAATATCTTTATAAGTCATGAGACTATATGAGAAATTTTCTCCATGAGGTCTAGTTTTTAAAGTTTAAAACTTGGGTGATGAAAGAAAACTAACAATATCCATCGAATTTCCTATGGCAAATGATATGCTTCTAGCTTGAGAACTACCAATTTTATCTCATACTTGAATTTCATCTTCTTGAATAATAAAAATTTCTTCTTGAACTTCAATAGGTTGGTTTTGTTTACATTTTATATGATCTTTCATTTTGTCATCTCTTACTCAATCATATTTCCTTAATCTACCCCTTTTCTCTCCATTGAATACTTCAATTTACAAAAAAATACTTTAATTTAGGAACACAGATATAATAATGCTTCAATTTAAAGAAAGTAAAGAAGTAAAATCCTTGGCAAAAAAATCATACCTTATTGATGATCCTACATAATTTCCTTCCGAAGTTCTCTACAAAAATATGATCAAAACCGCTTACAAAAACAATTATATACCAAAAATTGGCTAATTTTAGGTACTTTTGGTTAGATTAATTTGATCAAAAGTTACTTTAAAATAAATTTATTTAAAAGAACCTAAGTGCTTGGTTGTCATGCAATCACATTCAGTCGACCTTGGTTTTGGCCGGAGATTGTTTGGTCAGACAAGGTCTACTCAAAGCTCATCCAACCAAAATTGCTCATGTGGCATCCTATGTGTCAGCCAAACAAGAAAAAATTCTAGATTTTAAAAATTCCCATTTCTATGAGTCATTTTTCTATCAAAACTCAATTTTCTTCAAAAATTAAAAATAATCTTTTATAGATCTCAAATTCAAGATCATTGACATATAAATTTCATAGTGTTTAGATTAGTTATAATTTTAAATATTGCAAGTAGTTATTTTAACATTCAAGAAGATGCTACTTCAAAAAAGTGAAAAAAAAAATAGTAAATCATATCAAAAAAATAAAACTTTATATATAGCACTAGAGGAAAGAGTAATCTTTGAGAATATATACTTTATTTTTGAAAATGTCTTAAGGATGGTCACTTCAGCATAGATTGTAAAACCATATCACCAACACCTAGAAGTGAAGAAAAAAAAGGAGGATAGACTAATGAGATGAAAAAGAACCAGATGAATCAAACTTGGAGAAAGAAGGTAGAAGAAGGTAGTAGTGGAATCAAAAAAGTTGAGATCACCCAATCCAATTGATCAAGGGATCACACTACTAACTAAGGAAAGAAGGTATGTAAGTAACTTTATATTTGAATGCTATATTTTATAATAGATCCTAATATAAGATGTGTTAAAGTCCATATCTACATAAGTTAAGATGCATTAGGAAAAATTTGAGGCAATAACTAAGAAAAGAATTCATATACATAATTGGTGTAGAGAACCATCGTTAATGTCTATAATGACCAAGTTTTACAGTATAGACCGAGCTCCTATATTGACTAAGTTAAGTATGTAAGTGTCAATGGTGATCAAGTTGTGGTTTTGACCAAGTGATAGAAGGAAGGAATTGTGTTAAATGAGTTTTTATGTAAGGATTGAGACAATTGTATTACACCCACCAGTGTACAATACATTTATTGAAGACCTAATTTTATATTTTGAACCCATATAGTGAATTTTATTGTTCATTATAACTTACTGAGTGATCAGAGAACTTGCAAAGTGATTCAAGGTGATTGAAAGAGAGATGCATGAAATTCATGAACATATAATAGTGTGTCATCAGTAAGTAAAGTGAAGTGTCGAAAGATTTTTTTTATCAAGTTACTTAGAACTTGTATTTCCAAACCCTAACCTAAAGAAATGATAACAAGCACAACTATTGGAATAAATAAGCATGACAAGGAGGTGAGGAATGGTAAATTTTTTAGAAATGATGCATGACCACCTCTAAATTTCTAAGGTATGCCAAAGATTGCGATGAAGGGAGATCCCTTGGATGCCTTATCATCAATTCTTCCTAAAGCATTAATGATTCATGATGTAAGGTCATGCTTTATGTGCAAATTTAGTAAGATTGGAGACTATGAGATTAGGGAGGCATATTTAAAGTTATGCAAAAATGGAGCTTTTAAGGGTTAGCACAAACATATTGCCATTAAAGGGTTAGTATCTGCCCTAAAATTCCCTTGTGATTTAAAAATTGAATGGATCAAGATAGGTTTAAGTCAAGTTCATGGCATGCTATTATGGTTAGAGAATGGGCTGGTAAATATCACCAAAGAGATCATCCACTAAGTTATTGGGTATCCTACTCTAAATGGGAAAAGGACTATGCAATGTTAGAGTAATGAGCAATTAAGGTGAACATAATGGTCATGTGGAACAAAGATGGAATGATTATTTCTATCATCACTGATCTAGAAATTGAGTTTGCAGTAAGGGTAATTTCACACAAATTCTATAAATTGACTAGATAGGATAGTGTACCTTGTGTTGTAGTTGACCAGGCATGAAAGATAGTAAAGAAGGATCATGCATACAATCTAGCCCCATTGCAATTGACTCAAGTGGAAAAAAAAATTGTCATCAATCAAGAAGGCCAAAAACATAATGTGTAAATTTGGTTCCCTAATTATTTACATAGTCTTTTATGTTCAAAATACTTTTCCTACCATTGGAAATATTTTTTTGGAGTCAAGACTTACTAGTGATACAACAGATAAGTGATTTTGTTCAGCAATGTGAAGCAAATTTTAATAATGTTATGGATAGTTATTTTGATGAATTCAATTAGAAAATGAGAAAGAGGAGATGAATTCCCATGTTCCTACTTGAAAAATATTATGATGATATTTTTTTTCTTATGGATATTGATTATACTTATGTATAAGCTATTATACTAAGGGTAGCATGGTTGAAGCCATTTCACTATGAGATAAACATTGATGAAATATCTATAGCTATAACAATATTACTAGCAAAGAAGGTTCATAAGAATGAAAAATTATTTGGGAAGCATGAGGAAGCCAAAAAAAAGATAACTATTGGCTTGAAAAATACAACCTTGGAAAGAAGAAAATGGTGAAAGATCTTGAGAAGATATTGCCACAAGGTGATAAGAAGAATGGATAGTTATAGATCACTCAAGGTCATTGGTAGGACCAAACTAGGGAAGAGGAAGAAGAGGATGCAAAAAATAAAGGTAAAGAGATAGTGCTAGCTGGGAAGAAGGCCAAGAAAGAAAAGAAAATCATCTTTGTCAAGCCCTCTATTGAAGGAGAGTTTGAAGAATCCTACACTTCCTAGCACAACCAGACTAAGAATAAGGGCTACTACCACTACAACATTGGCTAGGACACCAAAGAAGGCCATGGAGAAGAAATCATAACAAGGAAAAGGAGTAAGCTCTAGAAAGAGAAAGAAAATGCCATTGAAGATAGAACTAAGTCATCGAACTAAGAAGTCATGAAAGAGATTAATTTTGCAGAAAGAAGTAGAAGATGGTGAAGAAAGGAATGAATCAGATGATGTCAATCAATTTAAGGTAGTTATTCATAACCATTTAACCAATGTGTAAAAAATCTTCCAAAACATCAAGAGTAGTGTAGGTTAGTTAGGTTTTAAATTCATTCATAATAGTAATGATGGGTACTTTTAAGGTGACACTATTGGCGATTGGGAATCTTGTACCTAAAGAATTGTATAGTAAAATTAATCAGTAATGGAAATTTTCCATAATGATTGAGAAGAAATTCTAAGAGGCTACATTAATTGAAATAATGTCAAGTTTTAATAAAAATATAGGATCAAATTTGATCTCAAATACAAAGAATTTTGTATATCAGAGAATAAAGTTGAAGATGTAGTTCAACAAAGAACATTGATTTGAAAGTGATTTGTGGCATGATTCTTGATAAAGAGAAAAAGGATGAAGGGACATCAAGCCAAGTTAAACTTGACAATAAAGAAGAATTTAATGAGCCTAATAGTTCCACAATAATGAAAATCATAGTTGAAGAGAAAAGTATAAAAGATGAGAGTCTCGAACAATAGGGAAAGCCAATAATTGCAATTTTATATCCACTTCCTAAGACCAAACTTGTAATAAATGCAAAAGAAGGTTATGTGACAATGCAAGCTCAAGAAGATCAATCTATAAGATATGCCTTGGGACCTCATGTTGAGGCAATAAAGGAGTTTGTACCACCAAGGATAGAGGAGACACAAGATCCAAAAGAATAAGTGGTTATTTAGGCATTGGTTCAGCTATCAAGTGTAGAGCTCTCTACACTGACTAAAAAAAAGACATCTACCACACCTAATCAATAGGTGATCTATACTCAATAGGTAAAACCTACAATTAGTGTTGACACCAAAGGCTAAGAGATGCCCAAGTTGAGTTTTGAAGTACCATCATTTCAGCTAACCATGCCAAGTAGTAGAACACCCAAGAAGAAACATTGACAAAGAAGGACAAATCCCCTAGAAAGAAGGTTATATTAGATGAGATTATAGTGATTCCCAAATGAGACACTGATAACTTAACATATGATCAAATGCAGATCCTACAAGATCTACTCAAAAGGAAGGCAAGGCAAGGAGAATCGTGGATTGAAAATCACCAAAAGTAGGTACTACATGATATAAACAAAATTTTTGTTGATGTGTTTGATATACAAGATATTAGTGAGAAGGCTCCCATTCTAGATCATTTAGTTCACATTGTTTAAAAGGTCAACAATGATGATATCGAAGGAAATGATAAGTTGATGAAGCGATGTGAAAACAAGTTTGAGACCAAAGTTTTGGCGAGTATTTCAACAGAAACTACAATAAAACAAGTTGAAATTTCCAACCTTGTAAATTATTTAGAGGGAGTAATGAAAAAGATGTAGAATTATTTACAAAGGATAACCAACTACTTATTGAGAAGTTTCAATCAGATTTAAGGTCAACGTGACATTCTTTGAACATTGCTGCAAGTTCAAGCTCCATTCATTTTAACATGTTCACTTATGACCAAGGGAGATTAGCCAAATTGATGGCTAAAAATGGTAACATAAGGGCTAAAATTATATCTACTCATATAATATTAATACTTCATTTGGAGGTCATGCAAAGAGAACTAACCATAAAGGATTTAGTATAGAGAGATCCTCATCTCCGCATTGAAGATAGTTTGGTTGATCTAGTTGCTCAGATAGAAATAAAAATTCAAGCCTTGGAATCTATTAGATCCAATTGGGATAATGCATTAGCCATGATTCTATAGATTTACAAACCATTTCTGGACAAATAACATTTTCTCCCACCACCACAAAAGTTGTGATTGACAAAAATGAGGGGGAGGAAATGAATGTCACAATGGTAATAAGATGAAGATTAAAAGAGGATATCAATAATAAAGAAGGTATGATATAGTGTTTGACCAATTTTGAATGTACACTTTGAATGTAATGTATACACATTTTGAACCCTAAGTATGTTAGAATTCATGTATATATGGTGTACATTGTGAATTATTTATGAAGACAGAGTCACAATCTAAGGGGAGTGTTATTTTATAATTTTGGATGTAATGTTAAATCACGACAAAGTGTTTTTGTCACTAATGTCAAAGGGGGAGATTTTTGATTTGCAAATCATGTTGTCAGTTAGTGTCAAACACTTATTCATTTATAAGGAAAAGTTAGTTGGTCATCACTATGAGCAAGTCATTCTACTAAGTTCAAGCAACATATTTAACTTGTGCAAATACTAGATATGGACCAAGGAGTAGTTACTGCCGATAAATTCAATGGTTGCCAAGTAATCTAGTATGTATCAAGTGATATTTTATATCAATCATGTGAATGTCAAGTGATAACATATAGATAACAATTATGACTAAGCACTAGAATGTTTATGCTAAGTAAGCTAGTTTTGGTATATATATTTAGAATGAAACAAACACTTAGGTAAACCATTTTGGTGGACTTCTATGCATGTTTTAATTATTGAGGAGTAATTCAAAGAGATGATTATACATTTTTATCATTAATCCTATGTAAGACATGTAACCAATAAAAAAATGGAATTCATAAATGGAATAGATGTTGAATATAAATCATTGATCTTGATCTAGAAGCTTCACTAGTTGTTTGTTTGAAGATCCAAAACCTAAACTAGTATGAGAGCTAAGAGAGAACTGTGTGTGTGAAAGAGGCTATGTTTGGATGTTAGAAGAAAGAACCAAGTATAGTTACTGACTAGTAAAGTGTAGCAAAAATTTTATGAAATGAGAGGGAGCATAAGCAATTGGAAAGAGGAGATCCATAATCAACCATCAAAGTGCAAACCAAAGGATCATGTAGTGATACATTCTAGCAAGTGAATTAGGGTAAATCTCTTAATAGAGTGGTCCTCAAAAGCATATATAAATCTCCGAATAGAATAGTTAATTTTTAGTAAATCCTTTAATCAAGGTGGAATGAATAAGTCTTGTAAGCTCTTACCCAGATAAACCCCTCACAAGGTATATCACCAGAAGTGATCAAAAATTATAGCCATAACATGCACACTTTATTGTTGTAGTAGTGGAGATTTATTAGTGTCATCCCCACCCTAGCTTTATGTTCACCTTGAAGGGTTTCTAGGTAACCAAATCTTTTGTGTTATATGTTTATCATTTACTTTCAATCTTATCATCGTGATCAATATATTAGATCTGACATATCAATGTAGTACTTTTTAATGTGATGTATGATATTGTTGAGGTAAGGGTTAGTGGTGATAGTTTGATATTCATTTTAAAGTTTTAGAGGAAAAAAGTTTTATAGATTATGATTCTCACTCCCCCCCCTCCCCCCTATCTCTTAGTATGTTACTTTTCCAATAAAATTCTAATATGACTTTCCATGTCTTAGAAATTTTTGTAAGACTAGTGTGGAAATCTAATGGAGTTCTCATCATTTATAGTAAATAACTACATTGAAATCACTCTCGAATCTTCTAGATTTAAATAGAAAAACTACACCCTCCTCCCATTTTCCATAGAGTTGTCATTGTTTAGAAAAGAGTGGGAAGCTAAGTAGGATTGTCCATCTCTTAGAAACATCTATAAGATTGGTAAGGAATTCCAATGAAAACCTTGCAAAGCATTTCCCTACCAAATCTTGTGGAAGACCTAGGATTATTTCAATTGCTATTGAGCATAAAGGCTTTGTGATAAGGCTTCATTCTCAAACCCTAAATATACTTGTAAAAATAATTTGAGTTTGTATGTTGTTTATATTTTAGTTTTTAAATTTTTATTTATCTTCTAAAAGCATAGTAAACTTGAATGTATTACATGCAGAAGATTTTTAGTTTTTTAAGTTGTAAATTTTGATTTTCATATATAGAAAACAATCTACAAGTTTGAGGATCATTTTTTTCAATTATGTTTATTAAAAAATTTAATATGTATTTTTTGATTAATTATAAAAAAGTTTATAAAATTGAAACTTTCTAGAATATAAATATCTTATAGCAATATGGTGATTTTAGTGTCTATAAAAATATTGATTATCATTTTAGTATGTAGAGCATAGTAAAATAGTCATGTTGTGGGAGTTGTATATATCACAATCCAACTATTGGATTGGAATAAATTTAGGATATGTGTTGAAAAAGCTAATTTTACAAGTCTTCTCCAAATGGCATTGCAAGATTCATTTTAGATCAAAAGTTATGCTCGACTAAGTGCAATGCTGTCAAAATTGCCTATGACTATCACGAAATGATGACGACACTTTACAACAAGAAAGTGCCACCTATTTAAATATGAACTCACTCTTAATTCCATGGGCATCCTTTCTCATTCCATTTATAAATATGGAACTCATAATGTAATGTAAAAGGTTAGTCATCTAAACTATTAAACATCACCTGAGAAAAAGATAGTGATCTGGATAGCACAAGGATAAAAGAGATTTCATTGGGGAGAATCTCCAAGATATGATTATCATAACTAATTAACCACATCAAGATTGAAGAAAATTATATAAAACATTGAGAATGGAGAGGTCGGGGTTCTATTTTTTTTGGCTTTTGAAGGTAAACTTGGTATTTTGAATAGAGAGTTAGAAATAGTAGAAAGAGAGCCTGGGAAAATATATTTTTCTGTGGATTTTGTGCTATAGGAGGATATATAATTCTCTAAATAAATAATTAGTGTGTATCAAGGGATAGATTCTTCTTTTTTCTATTGTTTTTAGAGGATGAGAGTTTTAGTATACCACAACTTTAGGTTTGTGTATTAGCTTTCTAGTTAGTGTTAATCTATGAGTTTTCTTAATTATCTCTAAGTGTATTCTTGATGCATACAGTTATTTCCATGATTATTATTCACACTTTGGGTTGTGTTATTCATGTTTTTGGAGAGGACAATTTTTCTTTCTTTCTATATTTCTTCTTTAATGTAAGCATTAGGTACATGAGCTTTTTATCATTTACTTTTTGTTTTCTTGTAGATAATTAGTTTCTTCGCATCTACATCATCTTTATGAGTGGATGTTTGCATGCCTTTTGTGATTTTTGGTTAAAAGCATCCATATTTGTATTTCTATGAGTTCATTGCAAATTATACATGGGGAGCTATATCCAGATAAATTTAGAGGATATTTATGATTTTCAATAGAAAAGTGAACCAACTATTAGTGCATATTTAGTCTTCCTATCTAGGCTTTTGGGGTTAATATATATGGTTTTTCTTTGGAGGACAATCTATTCACTAATATAATTTTGGTGACTCTACTGGGGAATCTAGAAACAAATATTTAGTGCATAATATTTGTTTCCTCGGTTTTATGATTATCTCCATGTGCAGGAGATTGGAAACTCTATTGCAAAGATCATGCCAAGTATAAAAGTCATGAGAGGATCAAGGCCATACCCTTCTCTTCCTAAAGTTTATGAAATAGATAATAAAGTGTTATGGAAATTTGTGGACAAATTTAAAGAAAGGATTTCTTGGGGTGTTCAAAATAATATAAGTCTTGAAGATGATGCCTTATCTTGGCTGCTATGGAAAAGCCTCAGTACAAGATTTCACAAGTTGAAAGACTTCCAAGAGCTTCAGGAGAAAGTGTCTCAGTTGACAAAATATTTAGAGGTGGATGATGATGAAGCCCCAGTTACATCTTCACATTTCATCTCATGTAATTATTCAATGCTGGGTCAGAAAGGAATCCAAACATCAATAACCCATCCACAAGAAAGCCAAACATGGGAGAACAATAACACTTGGGCTAAGAGCAAGAATTATAGCTGCCAGGATAGCCAAGAGAAGGAAAGAATTGCCACTAACTTTCAACCTATAGATAATCTATTGAAAAAATTTAATGTTTTGCTTCTTGATGGTGAAGAAGAAAGATTTCATAATCAAGAGGATCCCTCCAAATGTGTTTCAGTTATCAATCTAAATCTTGCTAAAAGTAAAGAGCTGAAATCTTTTCCATCATGCATAGAAGAAAACAAAGGAAAAGATTTTCCTACTATTCTTGAGAAGATAAATTGACCAACTAAATTTGAAGATGATAAGTTTTAGCATGAGACCTCCTTTTAGAATGATAAGGATGCAAAAACAAAGATAGATCTGCAGACCTGATGCAGGAGCATCTAGAGGTATAAGGGAAATCCTATGTCACCCAAAAAAGGTACTTAGCCTTAGTTTCTATTTCATGCATTTTCATTTCTGGATACCCAATCAGATCAAATAAAAGTTTCAACTCTCATAGTTCCACTATTAGTGTTCTGGGTGAGAGTTTTTTAATCACCTTGGGGTACGTATAAATGCCAAAAAAATAAGAGTATGTAATTGAGCCATAATTTTGGTATATTAGAGGGTGAAAATTGGCTGGATAAATTTAATTGTAATTTAGAGCATTCTAGAAAAAGAATCAGGTCGAAAGGCCCCACAGTTTGAAAGTTATCGCAATTTTTCAATTTTTGGAGACATCCTAAGAATGCTTCAAAGTCAAGTTAGTGACATTAAATCACCTTGAATAGGGCCAAAAAATGGTGGATGAATGAAGCTAGTACATAGGGCTATAGAGCACTTTGCGAGCTTTCTGAAAATGTAAACGGTTCGTCAATCATAGCTATGGTTCAAAAGTTATGCCTCCTAGAAGTTCGGTTATCATTTCTAGATTCTTCTAGTTTTGTGCCAACTTATAACGCAGCTTCTGGAGCCTTTTACTTGGTTAGTGGATGCCAACTAGCACTTTCTAGAATGTATTCCTAATCCTTAATCCTCTGAGGTCTATTTAAGAACATTTCTGCCATTGTAAAAGACAGTTCAGAGTAGAGTTTGAGAGGAGGTACTGAAAGGAGAAATTATCTCCAGGTTTATGCTATTGTAAGCCCATAGGGCATGTTTTGAAGTCTATTTTCTCTGTACTAAATGTAATAGCATATTTACATAGTTAATGAAATTTTCCCCTTTCATGTTGTGTCCATTCTGTTATTTGGCTTGACTCCATCAAGACCTCTGAGTTGAGTAGTTTTCAACAAGATGATCATGTTGCACTTCAAGTAGAGGCAATCTAGCTTTGAAAAAATTCAACAATAGAAAGAAAGAGTGAAGAAAAGTATGAAAATCTAGGATATAAAGTCACCAAGAGTGAACTCAATCCACTTTTCTTGCCAATGAGGTTTCTTGAGAATGTTGCTATCAAAGGAAATCCTTTATTTCAGCCTCAAGATTCATCATTAAATGATGAAAATATGTTCAATTCTTCCATATTAGAAAATGCTAAAATTTTGATGGAAGGAGGAAAGGTTGGAGTTAGTCCCCAGCTAGTTGAAAACTCTATTGAAACACCAGGTGAAACTCTCATCTACAAGGAAGAGGAAGACATCATAAGAAAAAAATTATCATCTCTTGAGCAAGAAGATTCCTCTTTGGACAGCCAAGGTATGAATACAAAACAAATGGGATACAAAAGTTAGTTTGGTGATTCACTTCATTCTTTTTAGTGTGATCCTACTAAAGATAATGTTATGAAGTCTAAAGATGTGCTGTGAGAAAAGAAAGATCAAATGTTTCTAATATTTGATGATGTCCTGATTCTTGATAGAGTTGGAGAAATTTGTTTTGATTAATATTATCCCATGCTAAAAGAATTATCTCTATTTAATTGTATGATACATGATTCTCATGATTATGAGAAATAACAGATCTTTTTAAACTATAGTTGGCAAGCTAATGAAGAACTTCTTGAAAATTGTTCTCTTCAATTCGAAACCTTTCTTGATTTAAAAGATGATGGAGAAATCCATCTAAAGATGAAGAATGCTACGATTAGATTTGATTATTTAGGACAAAATGTTGGTTGCCAAAATTTTGTATACCACCATGAAGTAGTGGTCTAGAGTTACTCCATTAAAGCACATCCTACTACTACAGATGGGTTCTTACTTCTACCAACTAGTAAATGGGTTCACCAGAGCTCTTCTTTCCTCTAGTTGTCATGGTCGGTTCTCTTCTTGCATTTGTATATATTGTGAATGTTCATTTGGCGTGTGTAGTGTTAGTTTGAATAATGTGCAAGCTTTGTGCTTGTTGGTAGTTTAGGTGTTTTCTTGGTTAGCTTTTTCCTATTCCCCTCTGCCCTCTTTTCAAGGAACTCCTAATTTTTCTCTTCTTGGTGACTCTATTCACCCAATGGATAAGGCACTTGTCTTTTGCCATAGATTGGTGGAGTTCTCTATTTTTGAGTCAAAAATAGTCCCACGGTTAGACCCCCTATTAGAACCTAATATAGACCCAGTGATTAAAATTTTCATTGTGGAGAGGATAATTCAACTTTCTTGTGTTTGGAGACAATAATTCATCTTTCTTTCTATATTTCTTCTCTAATGTAAGGATAGGGTAAATGAGCTTTGTATCATTTACTTCTTTTTTTTCTCATAGTTAATCAATTTCTTCGCATCTACGTCATGTTTACAAGTGGATGTTTGCATACCTTTTGTGCTTTTTGGTTAAAAACATCTATATTTGTATTTTGATGAATTCATTGTAAAGTATACACAGGGAGTTGTACCCAGATAAATTCAGAGGACATTTATGCTTTTCAATAGCGAAGTGAATCTAGCCTTTTGGGGTTAATATGTATATTTTTCTTTGAAAAACAATTTATTCACTAACACTCTTGAACCATTGCTTTGATTGTCTATTATATCCACTTTTTGGAAATTCCATCTCCTAATCTATAGGCTCAAGACTACAATAGCACTCTTTCATCGAGTTTTCAAACTTCATCAAGGTACTCTAAGGCTTCCAATAGTGAGCTTGGATATTTTTCTGGAAATCTTTCCACCAAAAATCACCAATAACTTCTTTGATACTTAAGCTAGAGAAATGAGATTTTTACAGTAGGCTTATAACTCTAAAATGAACCTTCCTATATAAAATGAGAACATTCCAAGCTCGTATGAAAAACTTACTAAAAATAGCAAGTTCCTAGAAATAGCAACCCCCATGTCTACTAGTCCTTATTAAAATATAAAAGACTGAAATAAAAATATTTTTAGGTGATGAAATATTGCTCTTACCCCTAGGATGCTCCTTCATCAGACACCTGGGGTAATTTGAGAAGTGACTCTGTCATGTTTTAGGTGTTTAGAGGAAAACCAAGATAAGAATTTCTAGAATCATGTCTTTTCACTATCTTCCATGGTCCAAACTTCTTCATCTTCAGCTTATTATATGTACCCACTAGAAAATGCTCTTTTCTCAAATGAACCATGACTTCATCTCCAATCTAAAATTCCTTATACCTCATTTTTACAACTTCCTAAGCCTTGTACTATGTACTTATCTTTATGATGTGCTTCCTCACCTCCTCATGGACGTTCTTCAAATGTTCAACAAATTCATCTACTTTAGCACTACTTATTTCTCGTTTATCCAACTGCCACAATTCAGAACCATTTCTAGGACTACTCTCATGTATAATATGGAATTGTGATTTACCAGTACTCCTATTGACAGAATTATTATATGCAAATTTTTCTTATGGTAAAATCAGATCCCATCCTTTTGGTTTGTCTCAAACCAAACATCTCAGCAAGTTTCCCAAACATTTATTCACAACTTTTGTCTATACATCAGTCTATGGATGATGTGATCAACTAAACTTCAACTCTATCTTCAATTTCTTCCATAATCTATGCCAAAAATACCTAACAAATTTGGTATCTCAATCTAAAACTATACTCTTTGGCAGACCATGTAGTCTCACCACTTCTCTGAAAAATAATTATACAACATGAACAACATCACTAGTTTTCTTGCAAGGAATAAAATGTGTTATCTTTGAAAACCTGTCAACCACCACAAAAATAGAATCATGCCCATGCTGTATCCTTGATAATCTAAGAAAAAAATCAATGCTAACAACCTTCTACAGCTTCTCCAATACAGGTAATGGCTGATACAACTTCGTATTCTGGTTCACTCCTTTTGCCACCTAACATACTCTACAACTTTGTACAAACTTCTTCACATGTTGCTACAACTGTGGCCATTATTAATTCTCAACAACCAAAGAAATGGTCTTATCTCTACCAAAATGTCCTGCCAATCCTCCACTATGCTTCACCTTGATTAGATTCTCTCTCATTGAACTTCTGGGAATGCAAAATTGGCTTCCTTTGAACAACATACTATTCTAGATCATAAAATCCAACCACTTTTTCCTATCAAGTGTAACATATTTTGTACAAGCCTTCCATGCTTCACCAAAATTAGGATCATTTGGATACAAAGTACTGAGTTCCTTAAACCCAACCAATTCTATCTACATTTCTACTAGTAAAATTTGTCTTCAACTAAGAGCATCTACAACTTTGTTAGACTTTTCACTCCTATTTTTGAAAACAAATGTAAAACTTTGCAAAAAATCAACCCACTTTAAATGCCTTTGGATCAATTTTCCTTGACTATTTAAATATTGTAAAGCTTGATGACTAGTATATAAAACAAACTCCTTATGAAGAAGATAGTGTCTCTACTTCTTTAATGCTTGAATATAGCATAAAATTCTTGATCATAAACATAATATTTTCTTTTTGCATCATTCAACTTCTCACTAAAATAAGCAACAAGTCTACCTTCTTGGCTCAAAATAGCTCCTATTATAGTACCACTAGCATCACAGTCTACTTGAAACACCTTGTTAAAATCAGGAAGTACTAAAATAGGTTGCTCAATAACTTTCCATTTTAATAGATTAAAACTCTTATCTACTCCGATAGTCCACTTAAATTCTTTCCTATCCCCTCTCATTGTTTCAGCCAGGGGTTCACAAATACTACTAAAAGTTTTTATGAACTTTCTATAAAAACTAGCCAGTCCATGAAAAGATCTTACCTCTATTACACTTCTTCAAGTAGGCCATTCAAGGATAGCCTTCACTTTCTCTGAGTCCATTTTTTAGACCTTATGTTGAGACTACAAATCCCAGGTACACCAACTCCTTTTTTACAAAACTACACTTCTTTAGGTTTATCAACAACTTTTCTTCCCTCAACTTATCAAACACCTTGTGATTTGGATCAAATGATCCTCCAATGTCTTACTAAAGATCAAAACATCATCTAGGTAAACAAAGAAAAACTTAACTAGAAACTCCATCAATACCTCATTCATGAGTTGCATGAAAGTTATCAGTGCATTGGTTAGCTGAAAAGGCATGACTCACCACTCATACACTCCTTCCCTTCTCTTGAAAGTAGTTTTCCACTCATCACCTTCTCTGATATGAATCTAATGGTAGCCACTCTTCAGAGCTATCTTTATGAAATACTCATCCCCACTCAAATAGTCCATAATATCATGCATCCTTGGCAATGGTAATTTGTACTTGATTATGATCTTTTTAATAGCATGATAACCTATTTATATCATCCATTCTCCATTATTCTTTGGTGCTAATATGGCTAGTACATCACATGGACTTAGACTCTCTCGAATCAAACATTTTTACAACAACTCATGAACATTCATGTTCAACTCTTCACTTTTTGGTGGTGTCATTTTGTGTTTTGCCTTTTTTAGCAAACTAGGTCCTAGAACAAAATCCATTTGGTGCTTGATCTTCCTCATTGGGAGCAATCCATTAGGTACATTATCTAACACAATATCAAATAACTCTCCCAAAATATTTGCAACTTCTACAAGTACCTCCTCTACTTCTTCTTTACTATCTTTTTGAATTATAGAAAAACACACATCCTCACACTTCATACCTTTGAGAAACCTTTTTCCATCAACAAAAAATATTCTTTCAACACTACATACCTTTTCTTCTTTCTCCTTCAATGGATTCAACTTATGCCTCACTCCATCCTTGGTCAAAGTGTAGGTATTTGCTCAACCATCATCTATAGTATGCCTATCAAACTAGTATGTCTATCATCCTAGAATGTGATGATCTGGCATCTTCATTAACATGTGCAACTTTGGCCTAGCCTTCTATTCTTCAATCTATCCTTCCTTGGTGCTGGGAACATTCAAATTCTTTATGCCCTTCTTCTCCATAGTGAAAACATTTCACACAGAAGCCTCATCTTCTAGATCCTTGTCCTTTGCCTCTTCCTCTCTAATCTCTATTGTTCTAATCATGGAAATCATTAGAATTGTTTCCCCTCTAATTCTAACTACTACTTCCATCCTCATCCTTGTTCTTTTGATCATCATTACGGCCTCCATAAGATCATCTGCTAGATCTTCCACAATGACCTCTTCCACTATTCTTGTTGTCAAACTTCTTGCTTAGTTTCTCCTCAACTCTTAGGGAAAATTGGTATGCCTCCTTAATACTATTCATTCAAATGAGACTTAGCTCATCCTAACTACTTGGCCTTAAACAATTAAGATAATAGGCCACTTTCTCCTTATCAAATTTTGCATGATCAATTCTAATGAGATCTTGGTATAACTTATTGGTATACACTTGAATAGATTTTATCGTAGTCTTCAACCCTTGCATTTTCATCAATAGATCAAGCTCATAATCTATGGGAATGAATTGTTGCTTTAGTTTAGCTATCATTCAATCCCATCCAATGATTTTTTCCTTTCCTTTTCTATTTCACACCAACTAAACCTCCTGCCACTAGATCTTTTCATGTCCCTTTAGTTGTGCCTTTGCAAACTTCACCCTATCAGGATCCTCAATATCTTCATACTCAAACTACTCCTCTAGTTCATTGATCCAATCGATCAACTCCTCTAGGTTAAGATTTCCCAAAAATGTGGAAACCTCAAACTTAGGTCTTTTACGAATCTTCTTGATGGCCTTAAAAACCCTCTCTTCCTCTAGGTTTAGAACTTCCTCTAGTTCAAAATTTTCTTTGTCTTCTTCCTCATCCTTTCTTTCATCTCTTACAACAATATTTATTCCTCTATGAATTTGTTCTTCCAATGCTTGCATTTGTGCTTGGAGGGCTCTAAAACCCTCAAGTGTAACACCTATAGCTCTTTCACCACACTCTCTTTCTGGAGGCATTTTTTGTGCTTTCACTGAAACCCTAGTGCAAACTACCTCACAATCAGTGATTTGTCTACATGCTTAGCCCAAACCATAGTCCTAGTGTGAACTACCTAATAGTTAGAGATCTATCCATACACTCAAGAACTCTAGCTCTAATACCATTTGAAAAAGTTATGCTTTGATACCACTTGATGAAGGGTATTCCCCTTAATACCATAAACCCATAATAGAAACAAATAAACAACAACAAATACAAGAATAAAATATGGACTTGTTATTATTGTTGCAAATGTGGAATTATAGAATTCACAAGTACAATAAGCAAACCCAAATGGATACCTTAATTACAATAATATGCAAGACAATTTTGTAAACTACATCCAAAACTGTCCTAGACAATATTTGGGTCTTTCTTAAATAGGCAATTTTATGCTGCCCAAGAAGGTTCTAGACATTGAGGCTCAATACCTAGGGTCGACAGACCCTAACAATACATATAGAGTCAGCCATATACATCTTTGAAAATTATTTTTGATATTTTGGGAAGGGATATTAGGTTGCATTGGGGAACTCCGTTGTATTGAACCGAGTACTTCAACTAAATCTAGACTACTCTATGCTATGACTTGTGTGAACATTGGAGACTGGAGAATCTTCCCTTAGTTTTTATAATTAACTCTAAGGAAGGCATTATAAAGAAGGAAGTGGAGTTTGAATCCCTCCCCTTCTATTTTTTTGTAACAAAATTGGTCATTAGGCTAAGAACTACCCTAAGAAGAAGAATAAAATGACTAGGTAGGAAGTCCCTTCTTCAAATCCCCGCTCCTATATTCCTCTTCCTAAATTGGTTTGGATAGAAAAATTATCGGCTGGAAAAAAAAAAAAGACACTAATGCTTTGGGACAATCCCAAATGTAGGGGAAAAGCCTTGTTACCTCCTAGCTTGTTACTGAATAGCCCATTGCTATGATGTCCTTAAGTTCCCTTTTGGTTGCTAGGAAATTCGATATCATGGTTATTTCTCATAAGGCACTAGATATGGAGAACCCTATGGCTAAGAAGCCATCTGCTAAGATTGGGATCTTGAAAGGCTCGAGGGTTAAGGAAACTATAGTAAAAGACCTTGAAGAATGAGAGATTAGGTAGATTAGTTTTGAGAAATGTCAGAGTCCCACCCATGTAGTTGTTGCTAGGTCTAATTGCTTCAGTGTAGGGGGGATGGTTGAACCAAGTGTAATGTATTTTTCTAATACATTATTTGAGCTTTTGTCAAATTTCCCAAGGCCTCTACCTTCATTCATTTTGAAAACCTAGTTTCTTTCTAGTTCTGGTAAAAGCTTACAAATGACAAATAGAGACCAAAGTCAATGGGTAAAGGTTAATAGGATGAAGAAGAAATTTTTGACTTCTAACTATTTCTTCAGTATGATCTCTAAGTCAAAGTCCAAATCAAATATGAGAGGGAAGAAATTGAGCTTGGGTGTGAAGAATAATAAAGAAACTAGAGAAACAAAAAGTTAATCTCAAATTCATGTCGATTATAAACAATTGACTATATAGGGGAGCTATACCAAATGTTATAAGGGAAGATTATGTCTTGGAACATAAGAGGCTTGAATGTTTTTCATAAGTAGGATATTCTAAGAAGTGTGATTTGAGATAATAAACCTAACATCCTTTAGGTTCAAGAAACTAAGATACCAAGAGAAAAAGTAGAACTTATCTCTTTTATCAAAAACTGTAAAGTGTTGGGTTCTAGATCTCAAGGAGCATTATGAGGAGATTTTCAATTCTAGAATAAGGCTATTATTCAAGGTGAGCTGATCATATCCAAGAAAACTATGTTGTGTATTCTATTTTCTCATATTAGGAATAAATTCTCTTTTATTCTCTTTAATATTTATGCTCTCAATACAAATGTGGGTAGATTGGATTTTTGGGAGAGATTGGGTGCCTTCAAAGACTATGTTTTTATAGAATCTTGGCTAATTTTGGGGATTTTAATACTTCCCTAAGAGATTTAGAGAAGTTTGGAAGGATTCAAACCCAAATCTAGTTAGAGGGTATCTTGGATTTGATGAAATTCATAGATTCTCGAGCCCTAGATGATGTTGAGGTTCAAGGTCTAAATTTTATGTGGTCTAACCATAGATCTGGCGATGACCTAATTCAAGTTAAGCTTGATAGGGATCCTTTCTTAGTTGATTGAGTATTGATAGTAATCCTAAAATAGGTTTGAATGGTTTTCATATTTCTCTTCTAGAGGAAACCCCAACTATTAAAAGAAATACTCTTTTTAGGTTTGAAAAAATTAGGTTCAAACATCTTGATTTAAGAGGTAAAATCCAGGAGTGGTGGGATATAAGGATAGATGGGTTTGTAGTGTTCGGTTTGGAAAAAAAGCTTTAGGGCACTTCCAAGGTCTCAGAGATAAAGAGAATGTTTCTTTGTCAAAATGCCATGAGATTATTACTAAAGAGGAGCATTTTTGGAGACATCGATCTATAGTATTGTGGTTTCACTTAGGGGATAGAAATTCAATATTATCTCATATTAGTTTGTCTAAACACACAGTGGACAACATAATCTCTAGAATTGTTTCTAATTTCAAAGTGAAAATGTTAGATAAAAAGATATCAGAAGATTTTATTGGTTTCTTCTCTTCCCTCCCTTCTAAATATAACTCTCTTTATATGTGAGATCAAGAGAAGATGATTGAGTTTGTTCCTAATATCTTGAAATGGGAGTAGTAAAAAGTTTTCTTGTATGTGGTGGGGTCAAATCTCTACACTACTCTCAAAAAAATCTTTTGTTCTAGAAAACTTCTTTAGGAAATTAATTCAACTTTCACATCCATAATCCCTAAAAAATTTAGGGCCTCTTCTATCAATGATTTTAGACCTATGAGCTTGTGTAACTTTGTGTACCCAACTTTCTCTAAAGTGTTGACATCGTGTCTTCTAGTCTTCCTCTCCTTGCTTATTTATCTAGAAAAAAAATGGCTTTGTATTAGGTCATCAGATTTGAGATTGTATTGGTAAAGTTCATGAAGTTATCCACTCTATTGAAATGTCTAAATTATAAGGTTTCCTCCTCTAACTTGATATTTCCAAGGCTTATGACTGAGTGGACTAAGATTTTCTAGTCAATATCCTTAAATTGTTTGGCTTATGTGATCATATTATCCAACTTGTTTTGCAACATACTTTGGCTTCTTCTGATGTCGCTCTTGTGAATGGATCTTCTTCCACTTTTTTCAAGCCTTCTAGGGGTTAGAGGTAAGGAGACCCCATTTCTCTGATCATGTATTCTCTAATGGATAAATATCTAGGTTGTCTACTATAAAGGAGGCTACTAAGTGTAAAAAAATCCTTCAATCCTACATTTTAGATTTGGGTCAGCTTATTTATTGGAAAAAAGAATTAGTTTTCTTCTCAAATACTCTAATTAAAAGACAAGGAAGAATATCTAGAATGTTGGATTTCCAATTAGGTTCCTTTCGTGTGACCTATCTTGGTTCGTCTCTTGGAAAAAATAAACTTGATTCCTTCTGGGGCTCCCTAGTTGAAATATTTCAACATAAACTAGTTGCATGGAAAGGTTCATTTCTTAGCCAAGCTAGAAAAGTATAAATGATTAAATCTAGTCTTCAAAGTCTTCCAACTTATGCTTTAAATATGATCAAAATTCTAGGTAAGTGTCAAGAATCTATAGAAAGAGTTCAAAAAACTTTTCTATGGTCAGGAGTGGAAAAAATATATATTAGCTCCTATGGCCTCAAATCTAGTTTATATGTGAATAAGGAGTGGTGGTCTAGGTCTCAGATCAATCAAAACTATGAAACTTGTGATAATGGCTAAGAAAATCTAAAAGATTTATGATGAAACAAAAGATAGGAATAGTATAATGAGTAAATACTTAAATAACTTCCATTCTTTTAGAAATTTCCTCAATAATCATGAAAGAATGTTAGGTTCTACCTTTTGGATGGGTATCGTGCAAGATAAAGTGACTACCAATCTAAACCCTAAATAGAGGTTGGGAGATGTACAATCAATTAACCTTTGGAAAGATGGGTGACTTTTGGAGAAACCCTTCACTCTGGAAGTGGGTAACAACCAACTCATAGAGAGATGTACCCAACTTATAGATTCTAAGGTGGCAGATTTCTAAAGAGATAGTCAGTGGGTGAGAGTTGCTAATATTGACCCTCATCTTAACACTATAGTCAACCTCAATGCCTCTATTTTTAGGTTAGGAACACAAGACTCGTTGATCTAGAAAGGATCTTCCTCAAGGTTCTTCTTTGTTTAGTACATTTGGTACCAAATTTTGATGGCAGTTCCATCACAATTATGGCATTGCAACATATTGTCATTGCAATTTTGATGGTCTTCTATCAGAATTGCGACGATAACAAGTTGTGGCACAATAATTGCGATGGAACTACAATCACAATTTGGTACCAAATGTACTAGTGTTCGTTTGGAACTTTAGGCTATATAAGAGACAAAAATCCCTTCTGAGTTTGGAACAACAATCTTATTCCTAAAATTAACATCTTCCAATGCATAGCTCTACAAGGAAAAATATGACTCTACAAAACCTTAGTAAAAGAGGTATGTGTTTTCCTAATAGGTGGTTTCTTTATACAACCAAGGAAAAATTTGTTAACCATATATTTATTTCTTGTTCTTTTGCTTGGAACACTTAGATAGAGATATTTTGAAGGCCTACATATTGAGCTAGGCTATGTTGAAGAATTTAGTGGACCTATAAATATTATGGAAGGATTTTAAAGGGAGCATTGAATAAAACCTCAAGAAGGAAAGGAACAACAGGGTCTTCAAGCATAAATTTCAATCCTTCTAGAGAATGGTTAATTGAATAAAATATTGTATTATAGAAAATTTTAACATATTGTACAAAGTAGAAGTGGATTTTGAAAAAGGAGGTAACCTTAATCAAAGGAAGACCATAAAGATGAGGTTAAAAAAAAATGCTAGATGGGACTGTCCTCCTCTGAGCTAGATCAAAATGAACTTTGATAGTGTTACTAAGGGAAATCTTGGCCTTGCTAGGTGTGGTTGCATTATTAGTGATAAAGAGGGTAATATGATTAGAGCTATTGCTATTTTCCTAGGTACCCAAACCAACCATATGGCAGAAGAAATGGGCCTTCTTCATGGGATCGGGATGGCTAGTAACATTAATATTAAGGGAATATGAATAGAAGGGGATTCCCTAAATATTTTCAATTGCCTTTCAAAATGTTTGATCCCTTCGTTGACATTAAAAAATACAATTAAGGAAGCTAAAATCCATCTTATTAATTTTGAAAAAGTGTATATTTCACATTTGTATAGAGAAGAGAATAAGGTAGCTAACTTATTTTCTAGCATGGAAATTACTAAGGGTGTCACTTCAAGTTGGAGTCACGAGGACAATATTAATCATGAAAGTAAATTGTTTATTAACTATAATAATAAATTTAGAAAAATTTGAAATATTTCATTTAATTCAGTCCAAGAGGGAATATTTGTTTGAAAGATTGAGCTCAAGTTGTGTGGCAATTATTAACTCACATAGTCTATGGGTTGTTTTAGTGTTCTCTCTTCTTTGTGTAGTTTCATTTCAAGTTTTTTAATCTTCAATTTTTTTTAAGACTTTTCCTCTACAAATTGTTAGAATGGGTGGCAAGGTGAGGAAAATGAAACCTAATATCTATGAGAAGTGGAGGAAAGAAAAATAAGTTTGGGAAAAATTGAATGATGAATGGCTCAGACCTTACATGGAATGGATGAAACCTAGGAAACCAAAAGTAACTGATAAGTTCCTCAAATGTTAGAACAATGGTGATGTCAATCTTGAAGAGAGGAAGTTGAATCTTGACATTGGCATCATGGGAAAAAAAAGGGCTAAGCACCAATGGTAATCTCTTCTTTAAGGATCTCAAGTACTCTAAATTGGATGTGATTAAATTACTGATGCAGGAGCATCCAGAGGTATAAGGGCAATCCTGTGTCACCAAAAAAAAAATTTACTTAGACTTAGTTTCTGTTTCATGTCTTTACATTTTTGGATACCCATTTGGCTCAAATAAAGGTTCCAACTCTCATAGTTCAACTATCAGTGCGTTTGAAAATCTTGAAAAAATAGGAGCATGTATTTGGGCCATCATTTTAGTAAACTAGAAGGTTTGAATTGGCCAGATGAATGTAATCATGATTTAGAGCACTCTAGAAAAAGAATAAGGTCAATAGGCCCCACGGTTTGAAAGTTATTGCAGTTTTTTGGGTTTTGGAGACCTCTTAAGAATGCTTCAAAGTCAGGTTTGGGGCATTAAATGACCTTGAAAAGGGTAAAAAAAATGGGGGACGAGTTAAGCTCATCCATAGGGCTATAAAGCACTTCAAGAGCTTTCCAAAAATGTAAACAGTTCGTCAATCGGAGCTACGGTTCAAAAGTTATGCCTCCCTGAAGTTTGGTTACCATTTTCGGATTCTTCTAGATTTGCACCGACTTCTAACGCAGCTTTCAGAACCTTCTATTTCGTCGGTGGATGTCTACTAGCACTTTCTAGAATGTACTCCTAGTCCTTAACCCTCTGGGGTCTATTTAAGGAAATTTCTGGCATTGTAAAAGGCAGTTCGGAGTGGAGTTTAAGAGGAGGTGCTAAAAGGAGAAATATTCTCCAGATTTATGCTATTGTAAGCCCTTAGGGCATGTTCTGAAGTTTATTTTCTCTGTACTATTTGTACTAGCTTATTTTCTTAGTTAATATAATTTCCCTTTTCTATTGTGTCCATTCTATTCTTGGGTTGTGTCCCTATCAAGTGGTATCAGAGAGGGTTTTCCTGAGTGTGTAGACAGAGCGCCGATTGTGAGGCAGTTTGCACCAGGACTGTGTGGTTGTGGGTTCAAGTTAGAAGATGCCTCCATGAAGAGAGCATGGTAGAAGGGCTAGAGCTATTGATCTTGAGGAGGTTGGAGCCCTCCAGAGGCAGGTACAAGCATTGCAAGAGGAGCTTCGTAGAGGAGAAAATGTTGCCGCAGGTGACAACAGTGAGGATGACAATGAAGAGGAAGTAATGGGACCAGAAGAGGAAGTTGATGGGGAAGTTTTGAATCCTATAGAGGAAAGGCTTTTTAGGGCCATTACTAAGTTTGGGAAAAGACCTACAATTGAAGTGGGTATATTTTCAGGAAATCTGAAACCAGATGAGTTGATCGATTGGATCAATGAACTAGAAGAATACTTTGAGTATGAGGATATAAGGGACCTAGATAGGGTTAAGTTTGCAAAGGCCAAACTGAAAGGCCATGCCAAAATCTGGTGGCAAGAGGTTCAACTGGAAAGACTTAGAAGAGGAAAGGAGAAGATCACAAGATGGGATTACATGGTGGACAAATTGAAGAAGCAATTCATTCCTGTGGACTACGAGCTTGATCTGTTTAAGAAGATGCATGGGTTTAAGCAAGCAGGAAGATCAGTCCAAGAATATACAGAGGAGTTTTATCGACTCTTGATTAGAGTGGGGCATGCAGAAGCAAATAAGAAGAAGGTTGCTCGTTATATCAGTGGGTTGCGACCTAGCATCCAGGAGGAATTAAGTTTGGTAAGAATGACCAGCGTTGAAGAGGCATACTAGTTTGCCCTACAAGTTGAAGAGAAGCTGAATAAAAGGTTTGAAGGAAGACAAAGAGGGTGCGGTCAAGGAGGAAGGGGAAGCGGTAGATCATCTGGAGGCCGCAATGAAACCCAAAAGAAAAATGAAGATGTGGGTGCTAGTAGAAACCAGAGGAATGAGGGTTTCAACCGCTCCCATGATCAAGACTTTGGAAATCAAAGAGGAAGAGGTAGAGGACATGGACAAGGAAGAGGAGGCTTCCATGGTACCTATTTCCATTACAATGAAGAAGGTCATCGTGCCTTTGAATGCCCTCAACGACAAGGAAGGACAGATAGGAGAGCTGAGGGCCAAGCTAGGGTTGCTCATGTGGATGAGGATGCAGAAAGAGGAGAGACCTTGGTAAATGAAAGAATCCTACTAAGTGGTGAGAATGAACCAGGACAACGGAGGAGTTTTTTCCATACCAGATGCAAGTGTGAGGATAAATGTTGTGATGTGATCATTGATGGTGGTAGCACTGATAACTTGGTATCAGAAGAGATGGTCTCTAAGCTAAAGGTCAAGAGGGAGAAACATCCCCAACCCTATCGGATTTCTTGGGTAAAAGATGATCATAAGGTCCTGGTAAGTGAACAATGTTTAGTAAAATTCAAAATTGGGAGTTACCATGATGAAGTTCTCTGTGACATTATTTCGATGGATGTTTGCCATCTATTGTTGGGTAGACCATGGCAGTTTGATAGACATGCAATACATGATGGACATGCAAACACATACTCTCTGACAAAGGATGGAGTTCACCACAAATTGAAGCCCATGAAAAAGGAAGGTGAAAAGGTATGTAGCAGTGCTAGAATTTTTCTTGTTGATGGAAGGAAGTTTTTAGATGGCATGAAACATCGACATGTGTGCTATGCTTTGATTCCTAGTAAAGATAAAGAAGGTAGTACTGAAATACCATTTGAAGTTTCAGATTTACAAGGGGAATTTGGAGATATTATCTCTGATAATGTTCTAGATGGATTGCCACCAGTAAGGAAAATCAGTCATCAGATAGATCTAATTCCAGGAGCTAGTTTTCCTAACAAGGCTACTCACAGGGTGACTCCTACTGAAATAGAGGAGCTAAATAGATAGGTTTAGGAGTTGTTGAGGAAGGGTTTGATTCGAGAGAGCCTGAGTCCATGTGCAGTACCTACAGTACTTGCACCAAAGAAGGATGGAGAGTGGAGGATGTGTACAGATTCTCGAGCTATAAATAGGATAACCATCAAGTACCGGTTTCCTTTACCAAGGATGGATGATCTTATGGACTTCTTGAGTGGAGCTCAGTACTTCACAAAGATAGATCTGGAGAGTGGCTATCATCAGATACGGATTTGAGAAGGAGATGAGTGGAAAACAGCCTTCAAGACCAAGGATGGTCTTTATGAGTGGTTAGTCATGCCCTTTGGATTGAGGAACGCCCCAATCACCTTCATGCGGCTCATGAATGAGGTACTTAAGAAGTTCTTGGGAAAATTTGTTATTGTTTATTTGGATGATATTTTAATTTTTAGCAAGACTTTGGAAGAACATTTATTGCATATTCGTAGTGTCCTTGAAAGGCTAAGGGAAGAGAAACTGTTAATTAATCTGAAGAATTGTGTCTTTGCAAAAAGGGAATTAGTCTATTTGGGGTTTGTTATATCACCTGAGGGTCTCAAAATGGATCCAGAGAAGGTAAAAGTCATCTTGGAATGGCCTACTCCGAGGTCTGCTACTGAGGTAAGATCATTTCATGGTCTGGTTAGTTTTTATAGGAAGTTTATTAAAAATTTTAGTGGCATATGTGCACCCCTAACTAATACAATAAGAGGGGATAGAAAAGAGTTCAAATGGACTGCAGCAGCTACGAGAAGTTTTGAATTGCTGAAGAAGAAGGTGACTGAACAGCCTGTGTTGGCACTTCCAGATTTTAGAAAAGTGTTCCAGGTGGATTGTGATGCTAGTGGCAATGCTATTGGGGCTGTATTAAGCCAAGAAGTTAAGCCTATTGCATATTTTAGTGAAAAATTGAATGATGCAAAGAAGAAGTATTCTGTTTATGATCAAGAGTTCTATGCAATAGATCAGGCCTTAAAGAAATGGAGGCACTATTTATTACCAAAGGAATTTTTTTTGTATACTGATCATCAGGCATTACAGTACCTAAATAGCCAAGGTAAATTGAATCAGAGGCATATGAAGTGGGTAGAATTCTTGCAGAGTTATACATTTGTGTTGAATCATAGAAGTGAAAAATCTAACAGGGTTGTAGATGCACTAAGTAGGAGACAGTCACTACTTACAGCAATGCAGGTTGAAGTAGTTGGGTTTGATGAACTCAAGAATTTGTACCCCGAGGATCCTGATTTTGCTGAAGCATGGAAAGCTTGTAAAGAGCCTGTTGCTATAGATAGAACCAAGTGGTTAGATTATTCGATTTAGGATGGCATGTTGTTCAAAGGTAGTCAATTGTGCATTCCAAGGAGTTCCATGAGGGAAAATCTGATTAAGGAGAAACATAGTGGAGGGATGGCAGGACATTTTGGTCGAGATAAGACCATTGCCATTCTTAGAGAACATTTTTTTTGGCCTCAAATTTCACCGGATGTGAAGAAGTTCGTACAAAGTTGCCAGGTTTGTCAAGTTGCCAAGGGGTTTAGTCACAATACTGGTCTATATCAGCCATTGCTTGTTCCATCAAGGCCATGGGAGGACATAAGTATGGATTTTGTTCTTGGATTGCCAAGGACACAAAGGGGTAATGACTCAGTATTCGTGGTGGTTGATAGGTTCTCCAAAATGACACATTTCATTCCATGCCACAAAACTCATGATGATGTCCATACTGCAGACTTGTTTTTCAAAGAGGTGATAAGACTACATGGTCTTCCAAGGAGTATAGTTTCTGACAAAGATACTAAATTTGTGGGGTATTTCTGGAGGACATTGTGGAAGAAGTTGAGAACAGACTTGAAATTCAGTTCCACGCATCACCCACAGACTGATGGCCAAACAGAAGTGGTAAATAGAAGTCTGGGCAATTTGCTGAGATGTTTAGTTGGAGATAAGCCCAAGGGATGGGATTTGATTCTACCACAGGCAGAGTTTTCTTATAATAACTCTGTAAATAGGAGTACTGGAAAATCACCATTTCAAATTGTATATGGGAATAGCCCAAGGACTGCACCAGAATTGAGGAAGATAGAACAAGGGGAGAGGACAAGTGCTGAAGCTGGGGAATTTGCTGAACACATCAAGCGTCTACATGAGGAGGTTCAAGCACACATTATCAAGATGAATCAAGAGTATAAAGCTAGGGCTGATCAAAGGAGAAGACATAAGGAATTCCAAGTAGGGGATCTAGTCATGGTGCACTTATGAAAAGAAAGATTTCTAGTTGGTACTTACAACAAGCGGAAAATGAAGAAATTTGGCCCCTGCAAAGTTTTGAAGAAACATGACTCAGGAAATGCATAGGAGGTGGAGCTGTTAGATGGTATTCACATTTCTCCCATTTTCAACATTACAGATTTAACAGAGTATCATGATGATGGTGCAGATAATGAGCTGGTTTTAGAGCCATGTCCAATTCCTACTTCTAAGAAGGAGGAGATAGAAGACATTCTAGATCATCGTGTGGGTAGGAGTACCAGAAACAGGCAGTATGAAGAGTATTTGGTCAAATGGAATGAACGACCGATCAAGGACTCAACTTGGATTTTAGCAGCTGAGGTTTCCCATTTGCGATTTCCTCTACCATCCATAAAGTGATAGGGTCACTTTTCAATCTACCCTAGGTGTCTGATGCAGGAGCATCCAGAGGTATAAGGGCAATCCTGTGTCACCCAAAAAAAAATGTACTTAGACTTAGTTTTTGTTTCATGTCTTTACATTTTTGGATACCCATTTGGCTCAAATAAAGGTTCCAACTCTAATAGTTCAACTATCAGTGCGTTTGAAAATCCTAAAAGAAAAAGGAGCATGTATTTGGGCCATCATTTCGGTAAACTAGAAGGTGTGAATTGGATAGATGAATGTAATCATGATTTAGAGCATTCCAGAAAAAGAATCAGGTCAATAGGTCCCAGGGTTTGAAAGTTACTGCAGTTTTTCAGGTTTGGGAGACCTCCTAAGAATGCTTCAAAGTTAGGTTTGGGGCATTAAATTACCTCAAAAAGGGTCAAAAAATGGGGGACGAGAAAAGCTCGTCCATAGGGATATAGAGCACTTCGAGAGCTTTCCAAAAATATAAACGGTTCATCAATCAGAGCTACGGTTCAAAAGTTATGCCTCCTGGAAGTCCGGTTACCATTTCTGGATTCTTCTAGATTTGCACCGACTTCTAACGCAGCTTCCAGAACCTTCTATTTCATTGGTGGATGCCGACTAGCACTTTCTAGAATGTACTTCTAGTCCTTAACCCTCCGCGGTCTATTTAAAGAAATTTTTGGCATTGTAAAAGGCAGTTCAGAGTGGAGTTTAAGAGGAGGTGCTAAAAGGAGAAATATTCTCCAGATTTATGCTTTGTAAGCCCTTAGGGCATGTTCTGAAGTTTATTTTCTCTGTACTATTTGTACTAGCTTATTTTCTCAGTTAATATAATTTTCCTTTTCTGTTGTGTCCATTCTGTTCTTGGGTTGTGTCCCCATCAATTACCTAACAAAACTTATGGTTAGACTATAAAAGGGGAGAGTGGGATTTTTATTACATCTTATATAAAATTTCTATGACATCATATCCTTACTCAAGTGATGGAATACATGACCCTAGATGGGAGATATGAGAGGGCCCATACCTATCATTTTGTGCTTTTAAATCACTTTAGAAATAAGAAAAATGTTTTTTTTTCCCTTTTAGTTATTATTCTCATTATCTCTTAGTATCAAGGCACTAAGGTCTAACCCTCATAAACCTATTATACATGTATAAGGGATTGATGAGGTTGATTCATGATTTTGTGAAAAAAAAAAATCATACCCACTCTTGAAGAAAATTGATGAATAAAGTGAAAAAAAATTCTAACTTTAAACTTTGTTGGAAAAGATGCAGAAGGGGAAAAGGATTTTAGGGAGATTAGGGCTCGAAACCCCTCGGTCTACAAAAAGAAAGAAAATTAAAATCAATGAGGAGTTAGTTTTGGATAATGAGGAAAACAATGACTATGAAGAAGAGAAAGAGGAGAAGGAGGGTCAAGGGAAAGAGGTGATGGAAAGGGACATTTTGGAGGAAGAAGAAAATTTTGAATCAATTGAAAGAATGTTTGGAGGTGGTATGGATTCTCCTACTTCATCAGGGTTTGGGCGTAATGTTATTAATTCTTCAGTAGAGAAAGAAAAATATACCCTGGTGAACCAAGAGGGGACAAGCTCCCCTTCTACTACCAAGAAAAATGAAAAGGAGTCATAGAAGAATAATGTGGATGATGAAGAACCCAATGAAGCTATTAGGAAAGTACACAATGATGAGTCCATTGACCATGATGTTTATATTTCTATTAATGATGTCAAGAGGTATTCAATGTTAGTCTAATAGAAGGGATAAAGCTTTTGGGGAAGAGAAAGAAAAAAGGAAGGGCATAATCCCTATCCTGCATGTTGTTGGTGAAGATGAGCTTATGTTAAAATTATCGCAGATGACATTAGAGACCTAGCTGTCAATTCTCCCCATGGGCTATTGGAAATTGCTAAAGAAATATCCCTATATTCCCAGAGGCTTGATAAAGGGACCTTTCACTTTATCAAGTTTCTAAACTTAAGATGCAGGGCCTTAGGGGGCAGAATTCACGAGATCAAAAATAATAAATATGAGAGAGGGCAGATGGAGAATGTCACTAAGTAGTAAGCGTTAGAAGAGCTCATTGAAGAGCTAAAGAAAAAAATAGACAAAATTGAAAAGTCCACCAAGGAAGAGCTAATAAAATGCTACGATATGTTGGACTCTATTATTGATTGTTTGAACATGGTCATGAGTCTCATGGACTAGGGCAAGGAAGTGAAATTGGTGCTACATCTAGAGGAATCTAATAAGGACAAGGTGTAGGTTAGACGTAAAAAACATACACGCTCCAATAGAAAAAAGAAACAAAAGAAGGAGACCCATATTTCTCATCAAGACATCAAACAGATGTCTGAGAAGATTTAAGATATTCAGTAGGAGCTGAAAGATAAAGTTGAAGCTTTCGCCTAGTTCTATTTTTGTCTCTCTTTTTTTGTCGCATCAACCCTAGTTTGGCTTTTTGTTAGTTTTTTTTTGTTTTTGTTGGTTTTGGTGTTGGCTTTTGTCAGGTTTTGCTAGTAATGGTTGTGCGTGTTTATGCTACTCTAAACACAATTTTGTTTAAGGACTTAATGCTTTCTCTTTTTCTGTAAAATAATTGGGGTCTTGGGTGCCTTGTAAAAGCCTTAATCAAAAATAATTTAATGAAAAAAAGCCTAGAAATAGTAATTTTAGATTTGTATTAAAATTTGTGATCTCTTTCATTGTAGTAGAGGAGGGTTTGGAAGAATAATAAAGAAGGCTTGTAATTCCAAAAGTATTTTTTATTTTTTCTTCTTATGTTTATGTTAATTATTTGTAGAATTTTGATCCTATACAAGTCAAATGTTTTCTATATTGTTACTCTCAATAATGGATAATTGAAAGTTTATACTTGTTTCCAAAAAAAATGGTCTATCTTAGATGGGATAAGAACTCTCTAGCCCTTTTGTAAAGCTCATTTATGGGCTACAAATTTGAAAGTAAGAAGGTGTCAAATAAAGGAGAGTTGAGAATTCAACGTGTCGACCTAATGGAAAATTCTTCTCACCTTTTTCAGTGTCGGATATCAAAGTAGTAAGAGAACATGCTCATACTTTTGTCAAACCCATTTTAATCGAGCCATTAATGTGAATTTCAGCTCTAGATAGTTTTTATCGCGCGGTGAAAACAACGGTGTCTTTCCCTTTCAATTTGAATCGTTCAAATTTCAAATTTTACAGATCCTTTACGATTTGAATTGGCATGGGAGTGGAGTGGAAATTTCGCCATTGCACTACTATTTAAGGTAGAGTCTCGCACAAGCCATGGTGAGCTACGTAAAAATGTTGATTTTATAAGTCAGAGTTTGAGATATTTTTTACAATGGTTGAAAGACGTACGCGGAGAGGATTTATTAATTTGGGATGCAATTAAATTAAAGCTGCTTCAGGAACTTGAAATTCATTTGCAACAAGTAATTACAGTGTTGCTAAAATCGGAGTTTGTTAATTTATTTCCTGGCAATTTCACTCTCTATTTCATAAAAAATTCTTGAATTGTTCAAGCTTCAAATTTTATATTGGGAGGGGTATGGAAATTTCGCCATTAATAACAGGAGAAAGATGTTATAGAAATACACGGCAAAATTGCAAATTCAATAACTTGTAAGACAATGCAAAAATGGGGAAATTTCGTAAGCGGCGTCGATCTGTAAAGACTACTGCTTTCCTGGTTTTTGCATGTTAAGTAGAAGGAAGCATATATCAGGTAGAGTGTTACCCAAGGTATGATGAATTACTCAGTGGACACGAAGAAAACAGGAAAATCTCCATTTTATAACGCGTATAGGATTTTTTTGGTATAAATACAATGCAATGCCCATGGAAAACATCATCATCTCCAATTATCAAAGCGAAGGAAAATATCATCTTCTTCATTTGCAATTCAGTTTTGGAGGATTAAGACAAAGCCATCATGAGAAAGACCAAGCTGAGACTTGAGGGTACATACAAGGAGTCCCATAAGAAGGAGATTCAAAAACTCCTGCAAGCCTTGGATGGAGTTATAGGGGAGGTTGAGGTTAATTTACAAGAGAAATTCGTTATGGTACACCATGATCCAACATCTCGAGATGAGTCGGCCATAGGTATATTGTTTTACATGAAACCTGCTATATGCTATAATTACATTAAGAAAATGTTATGAAACGGTTTCGACCGTTATTATGGTATATTGCGATGGGACAGGCTAATTTTTATCAAAATTTATTAAAGATAAAACAAAGTCAAACACTCTTTTTCAGATTCATAGAAACATAGTAATTTTTGTCTTAATTTATTGTTGTTTTCGACCATAAACTATGCAGATCATGAAGATCAAATGCTGAAATTGTCAGAAAAATCTATGATGTTTTCGATTTTTAGAAAATTGATCAACTATACAGTTTAGATAGAGGATAGGAGCATCCTATTGTGATTTCCATTAAGAATTTCTAACCATATTTTGTCAACATTGCTGATCATAAATATGTGTGCAGTTAAAGTGGTGACAGGGAAACGTTTCAAGGCCTCAGTTGTACAGTCCACTGACTATTAAATTTGTCTTAGTATAGCTATATTCAAAATAAAAAGCAGCATCAGTTGGTTTGGCCTTTGGCAAGTAGGTGGTCCATTTGTGAGCAGTCCAATAATATTATCTTTGTATTGTTTATCTGTATCAAAGGAATAATAAAATTCTTATAGGGAAGGCATTTGTTTTCAGTGTATTTTGTCAATTCTATCGAAGCTCGAAGCATAATGGTGTAAGAATAAAGAATTACACCAGCTGTCGCTCAGATGCTCCCTCGCTCCAGTTGTCCCTTCAAAATCTTTTTAATATTAATAAGCATTTCAAAAAGACACCGAAAACAGTGGTTAACACGTCATCATGGACCCCTCCAAAACATTCTGGTTCTATTGGATCTCGCAATCTATTATTGGATAACTTCCCACTAAAAGTTCTGACAGCAAATAATTTTAATTTGATGACAAATTATTTCGTTCAATCTGGATTTTTCAAGATGAATTGAAATTAAGGATAGCTATAAATAGTGTTTCCTTGGTTGAACCATAGCTATAAATAGAAATAAAAGAAATAAGTAGACTTTCTAATAAATAATGAAGTATAAAACCATTTAATAACATAATAATTTTGACTCAAAAATGATGCTCATAATACAAATTCATAAAATAACTTTAATCAAATGGTAAAGATTTATTTAAATAATATATGACATATATAAATAAATACAAAAAGCTAATTTTTTACATTGATACAACCAAAATTGTATTCATATTTTTGTAACTACAAAATTGTTTCTTACAAAATCAAAAATTGTGTTGCATAGCAATATGATGTTTCTTTGATTACATTTGGTTCAAGTATCTTTGAAACCCTTGTATAATCAAATGATAGTCCCCCTATTCATACTATTCAACATAGAATATCTCCCTAATGAGGCCTCCGAATACAACAAGTAGACCATTTCTTTGGTTGTTGAGAATTAATAATGGCCATAGTTGTAGCAAGATGTGAAGAATTTTGTACAAAGTTGTAGAGTATGTTAGGTGGCAAAAGGAGTAAACTAGAATACGAGGTTGTATCAGCCATTATCTGTATTGGAGAAGCTATAGAAGGATGTTAGCATTGATTTTTTTCTTAGATTATCAAGGATGCAGCATGGGCATGATTCTATTTTTGTGGTGGTTGACAGGTTTTCAAAGATGACACATTTTATTCCTTGCAAGAAAACTAGTGATGTTGTTCATGTTGTATAGTTATTTTTCAGAGAAGTGGTGAGACTACATGGTCTGCCAAAGAGTACAGTTTTAGATCGAGATACCAAATTTGTTGAGTATTTTTGGCATAGATTATGGAAGAAATTGAAGATAGAGTTGAAGTTTAGTTGATCACATCATCCATAGACTGATGTATAGACAAAAGTTGTGAAGAAATGTTTGGGAAACTTGCTGAGATGTTTGGTTTGAGACAAACCAAAAGGATGGGATCTGATTTTACCATAAGAAAAATTTGCATATAATAATTCTATCAATAGGAGTACTAGTAAATCACAATTCCAGATTGTAAATGAGAGTAGTCCTAGAAATGGTTTTGAATTGTGGTAGTTGGATAAACGAGAAATAAGTAGTGCTAAAGTAGATGAATTTGTTGAACATTTGAAGAACATCCATGACGAGGTGAGGAAGCACATCATAAAGATGAGTACATAGTACAAGGCTTAGGAAGTTGTAAAAAGGAGGTATAAGGAATTTTAGATTGGAGCTGAAGTCATGGTTCATTTGAGAAAAGAGCATTTTCTAATGGGTACATATAATAAGCTGAAGATGAAGAAGTCTGGACCATGGAAGATAGTGAAAAGACATGATTCTAGAAATTCTTATCACGGGGTATGGCTATGGGTTGGGGGTATTTTCCACCTCCTAAGCCCCTTTTCTTGACCTTTGAGGTCACTCAAAAAGTATATTTTTTCCTTTGTGCAAAAATTGAATGTGGTTACCATGAGTTGCATCTTCTCAACTCCACTAAGTGGTTAACCTTAGGATTGGTTGAGTTAGAAACTTCTAGATTTCTAGGTGAGTGGGGAAAGTTATTGCCCTTTTTGGTGGTTGAAGTGGGATCTTATTTAGAGGCCCTTCTGGGAGTACTTTTTGGGGCTAGCCAATCTCTACTTTTAGAGAGGAGTCTTGGAAGATTGAAGGCAAGGAAGGAAGGAAGAGCTCTACTCAAATTGTTCGTTTACCATTACCTCTTTGTGAAGGTAGGAGTTCTTCATCTCCCTTTTTCAAATTATTCATGCTTGTTTCATGCATATGCTATGGTGTTGTTATTTGGATGCTTGTATGTATGTTGGGTATGTTGGGAAGGATTGAAACCATATTTCTTGAATGCTTTTCTTTCATGTTTATGTCTGAATTTTGAAGTTTTCTTGCAAAAGTGACCAATTTTGGGAAAGGTCATTTTAGTTGGACTCCAACAAGTGTAGAGTCTCTTCTCAGGACAAGAAGAGGGAGAGAGGGTAGGGTGTTACGGGCCCCTACCTGTCAGCACAAACCTCATATGAGTTTGGCATGTTAAAATGGAAGAACGGAAGTTCTTGATTATAGCCCCGATTGGGCATCTATTTTGGTGGTGTGTCTGACCTCTCCTATTGGAAGAATGCACCTTTCCCTAGTTTTGATTAATTGTGAATCTTGTTGTAAAAACCTAGTATGAATATACATGTTTGATTTGTCTTTTGGTCATGCTTGTTGACACCTGATCAAATTCTGTTCTCTCCACGGTTCTTAGTAATGTGTTGCAGAAATTGATATAGAACCCTTGATGAGAGTCATTAAGGAAATTCAATTAATTTTTTGTAATTTTGGGATTGGAATCCTATGTAATTTGTATTTCAAAACATTGTTGTAATGACAAGGACGTCGAGTTTTCTTCCTGGTTCTTTCCCGACTGAGCCTTTGATTCAGGTTTGTCAATAAAAATAGTGGTTGTGTATTATTGCTTCTCATGAGATTTAATCGTTATTTTCAGTTAGATGGATACACATCAAAAATAGGATGAAAATGAGGTTGATTCAATTAGGAAAAATTTCAAGTTTCCTAATATGTTGAAAGAAAGAAAAATTATATTATGAATGTAAGTTCAGTTTTCATGGTTATTGGAATTAAATCAATTCTTGCATTGTGGGTCAAATGGATAATTAGATCTCATGGTTTATTTAGTTGCAAGAAGACCTATTAGATTTACTTAAAAATAATTAAAATCTCCTCTTGGTCAATATAACAGCTTCAAAATGTATACTTAGAAAAATTATGACTTCAAAAAAAAATTGGCTGTCCAAAGAGCAAAAAGCCCTCTGGATTTTGTATGGGCTTGGGATTAAATGACACTTTGCAACAGAAAATATTCTTATATTTAAAATTTGAAAAAAAAAATAGAAAAAAAAGAAACATAGATATATATGTTTATAATAACAAAGAAAATTGCAAAAAAATTAATAACTCATAGAACCATACCATCTAAAATATCCATTCTCACCTATTTTTCTTTTGCATTAACTCCTCCATAGTGGGCGCCAGTTTTAGGTCATGCTTTAAAAAAAATTCTTTTTAAATCTAAGTCAATAATGGTTGTTTAAGGGTGACATCACCCTATACCTCCACCTTGTCCTTGTACAGTGATAAAGGTTTCTTGGAATACGCTAGCCCTCTTGTCATGGTTGAATTTAATTTTGTTATAACTTGTTTAGGTCTTTTTTTTCTTCCATCATAACTTTCATCGCCACTTTGTTAAGGGAGGGTCTGTGCCTGATTTCCTTGGGCAGAGCGATGTACCTTGAATTAGTGCTTGGAAATGCGCAGGTGTTTGAGGGGATTGGGATGTGATGTGGGGTTGGGAGAGTAGTGATGTGCTAGCCCTAGGTTAGTGGGTAGGATGTGTTGAGTGGAGGGTAGAATTGTCTTGCTTAATTTAAACCATTTCATTCTCCCCTTTGGTCAAGATAGGTAGGTGCTAGGTTTTGAGGGGAGTATGTGGAAGTGACTATAGGGTGTGGTTAGAAAGTAGGTTAGTTTTGGTCTTAGCATAGTATGTGTTAGATATTTATTTTTGGTTTAGTGTGAGTAGTGTTAAGTTAGTTTCTAGTTTAGTATTATGTTAAAATGTAATTTAATTTGGTTTAGTATAAATTAGTTATGTTAATATTGTTACATTTTTATTATTATTAGTATTTGTTAGTTGTTTATTTATTAAAAGTTAGTTAGTTTTAAATTCAATTAAGTTTAGATTTAGTTAGTTTAGTTTTAATTAATTTAGTTGTTTAATTATTTTAGAAAGTTCTAATTTAATGATTAGTTAAATTTAGTTGATGTTATTAGTTAGTAAGTATTTTATTTAAGTTGTTTTAGATTTTCATTTTTGTTTTGTTAAGTTAGTTATGTTTTTATTTAGTGTTCTAAATATTTATTTAATTGAGAATTGGTTAGTAATTGTTAAAATTAGATTCTAATTAAAGCAATTTAGATTAAGTATAATTATGTAGTAACGTAACAAATGTCAATATCATTTTAATAATGAAAGTTCAAATCTTAATGATGTATTCCTTCAAAAGTTTATAAACTTAAGATAAAATGTAGAGAAGCTTTACTTTAACTGTGATCACAAGCATATCAAACTTAGAGCATTTTAATTATAATTTAAAAAAAAAAAAAAAAAAATTGTGTTTTTTCCCTCATAGTTTGGGCATGACATTTTGGCATTAGAGCTCATGTTTCAACACTAGGAATCTTAAACCATTGTGCTTCCTAACTTAACTCAAACATTTAATTGTGTAGATGCCTCCTATTACATGAAGCAACTGGCAAGGCAGAGGTCATAGGGCTATTGGTGGTAGAGCGGGACAAGAGGATGGACCACCTCCACCTCCACCTCCACCACCACCAAACCCAAACTAGGACATTATAGATGCACTTTAGACATTGATCGATGTAGTTCAGCAGAGGGTAGTACCTATAGTTCAACCACATTAGCATATTCCTGTAGTGGAATCAAAGAGACTCGGGGGAGGTGGACCTAGAGTCAGAGAGAGAACTAGGAGTCCCCCGCCGAGACAGATAGAGGGTTAGGGTGAGCATGAGGGAGAGTCAATACACCAGAGAGGACCCCCACTTGATTGACCTCCTAGACATATAGCAGATGATATCATGGAATTGATTCGACTTGGGCCATCATTATTTATCAATTCCACTGAGGGGACAATAGTAGAGGCATGGTTACAAAGCCTATAGCGGTGCTTTGAATTATGCCCTTATGGGAGTAATTTAAAGGCATGCCTAGCAGTCCATCAGTTGAGAAGAGATGCCTCCAATTGGTGACATCAGGAGGAGATCATAGGAGGAGTGAGATGGATACCCTCACATGGGAGTCTTTCTTAGAGAGATTCTGAGAGAGGTACTTGTCAGAGGATTTCCAACAGAAGCAGATAGAGGAATTTCATTCTCTTTATCAGAGAGGTCTTATAGTAGCTCAGTATGAGAGTAGGTTTCTCGAGCTCCTTCCTTATGTGGAATACATGAAGGACGAGAAACTGCATGTGCATCACTTTATCATGGGTTTGAATTTTTCACTTCAAGGTCCAATTCGGATGGCCTTCCCTACCACCTTCAGATAGGTAGTGGAGATAGCACTAGTTGTAGAGGATACTCAAGGTAGGCAGAAGTCATGGGATTGATCTCAGAACTAAAACTCTACCCAGCAGAAACCCCCTTGGAAAGGGAATCAAAACTATACAGCACGGTCCTCTAAGGGCCAATAGTCTCACCAGCTGAAAACATAGCAACAACAATAGAAAAAACCTTCTTAGGGTTATCAAGGCTCCAAGCCTAAGCAGTGGCAGTCATAGGGTCCCAAGCAGGATCAGAAAGTACAGGCCCCATAGTCACAGTTAGTGAAGACTCATCAGTCTTCTAGGGGTGGATACAGTGAATCTAGCAGGTCAGGAGGCCCACAGTAGTCTGGATCATAGGGTGCATGATCTTATACCCGAGGACCATGCTACACTTGTGGTGGTATGGGTCATATACCTAAGGAGTGTCTGCAGGGACAGGCATCTGGTGGTTAGAGAAGGGCTTTTTCATAACCGATAGTTGGTGACATGGGTAGATCCCACAGAGTTTTTGCAATAGTTGACAACCGCTAGGCTGAGCAACAGGCCACAGTTATCAAGGCTACAAGTATATTACAGGGCCAAATGGTTGTAGTTTTATTTGATTCCGAAGCTACTAACTCTTTTATATCTCCATATGTGGTGGAGCGTTGTGAGCTAGTTGCAGTTAGACAGGATGTCAGTTGGGAGGTAGAGTTAGCCTCAGGAGCTAGGGTGTCAGTTAGTTCCATGGTGCAGAATTGTTAGATGTAGATTGGAGACATGTCCACTATGTCTGATCTACGCATTACCCCTCTAGGTTCTTATGATGTTATTCTTGGCATGGATTGGCTTTATGCCCACAATGCCAAGATGGATTGTCTACAGAAGAGGTTGGAATGTGTGGATGATGATGGTATCTCTAGGGAGATCTTCAGAGTGAAGAGACATGTGTCCCTTCATATGATTTTTGCTATGCAGCTTAGACGGTGCATGTGAAAGGGTTCTTAATTGTTTGCTATCACCATTAGTGACAGAGAGGAAGATTCAAAGGGGGAGCCATCCCTCGATGATTTTCCAATCCTACAGGAGTTTGTAGATGTGTTTCCTTCAGAGCTTTCTGGTATGCCTCAACATCGAGCATTGGATTTTCACATAGACCTTGTGCCAAGAGCCGAGCCAATTTTGAGAGCACCATATAGGATGACTACTCATGAGCTCAGTGAACTAAAGGATTAGTTGGAAGAACTCTTAGAGAAGGGGCATATTCGACCTAGTGTGTCACCTTAGGGTGCACCAATGATCTTCATCAAGAAGAAGGATAGATCACTTAGGTTGTGTATCGATTATCGACAATTGAACAAAGTGACCATCAAGAACCAATATTCTCTCCTCAGAATCAATGATCTCTTTGACTAGTTGTAGGGTGCCTGAGTATTTTCAAAGATTTATTTGAAGTTGGGTTATCATCAATTGAGGATTGTGGATAGTGATATCCCCAAGACTGCTTTTCATACCAGGTATGGTAACTACGAGTTCATCGTGGTACCATTTGGCCTCATGAATGCTCCAGCTATATTCATGAGCCTCATGAATGGAGTATTTCGTACCCTTTTGGATAAATTTGTGGTTGTTTTCCTTGATGACATTTTGATTTATTCTCATGATGAGAAAGAGCATGAAGAGCACCTGAGGTAGGTATTGCAAAAGGTGAGAGAGAATCGATTGTTTGGTAGCTTGTCAAAGTGTGCGTTCTTTAGACTTGAGATACATTATTTGGGTCATATCATATCAGGTGATGGAGTCTCAGTAGACGCATCAAAGATTAGGGCTATCATGGATTGGCCAGCACCCACCAGTATTACTAAAGTGAGGAGTTTTATGGGGCTAGCAGGATATTACCGACGCTTCATTTCAGGATTCTCTAGATTGGCACACCCCATCACATCTCTTCAGAAAAAGGAGAAGAAGTATGAGTGGATAGAGAAGTGTGGTAGAGCTTTTCAAGATCTTAAGAGAGCCCTCATAAGTGTACTAATTCTTGCAGTACTAGATCCTTCTATAGATTTTGTGGTGTGCACCAATGCATCTTTAGATGGTATTGGGGCAGTCCTTATGCAGGATGGATGACCTATTTCCTTTGAGTCTAGGAAGTTGAAGACTCATGAACTCAATTATCATACTCATGACCTAGAACTTGCGACAGTGGTTCATGCCTTGGTGACATGGCGACACTTCCTTTTGGGCCATAGATTTGAGCTTCATTCCGATCACCAGAGCCTGCAGTACATATTTTCGTAGCCAAACCTTAATGCTAGGCAAAGAAGGTGGATGGAGTTTCTATGTGAGTATGATTTTGATGTTCATTACATCAAGGGAAAGGAGAATATGGTTGTAGATGCCTTAAGTAGAAGGCGCCATGAGCTTTCATCTGTGACTACTTGTACTAACATGAGAGAGTAGATTTTATAGCACTTACTAGCCAATCAACTTTATGCAGAAGTGAGTCAGTTAGTGCATTCTTAGAGACCCTTGGAAGGGAAGTATTCAGAGTATTCCTTAGAGTTTTATAGAATTTTGCGTCATAGAGGATGTATGTATGTACCTTCCATTGGGGGTTTGCATGAGCTTATTGTACTTGAGGCTCACATAACACCTTATGTAGCGCACCCTGGTGTTAAGAAGTTGCATGCTGATTTGAGGTAGTTGTACCATTAGCCAGGCATGAGAGTGTAGATTCTAGCATAGCTGCGAGATGCCTTGAGTGTCAGAGGGTGAAGGCGGAGCACCATCATCCTATGGGCTTCTTCAACCGCATGAGATTGCAGAGTGGAAATGGGATACTATATCTATGGATTTCATTGTTGGTCTTCCCATGTCATCTTGCTGCCATGATGCCATTTTGGTGATATTTGACATGTTGACCAAAGTTTTCCATTTCTCACCCATGCGTACTACATTCATAGCTCGAGACATAGCGCAACTATTCTTGCAGGACATTTTCAGACTTCATGGTGTTCCTGGTAAGATCATCTCTGATAGAGACTTATTGTTCACTTCTTCATTCTTGAGAGAGTTACAGGCAGCTTTGGGCACTAGGCTCAATTTTAGTATAGCGTACCATCCTCAGACCGATGGTCAGATTGAGTGAGTGAGCTAGGTTTTGGACGACATGCTACATATGTACATGATGGACCATCAGGTCAAGTGGGAGGAACACCTTCATCTTGTCAAGTTTTCCTATAACAATGGGCACCATTCCTCCATAGGTATGCTGCCTTATGAGGCCTTGTGTGGAAGACCATGCATGACACCCTTGAGTTGGGATAGGGTCGAGGATCGAGTATCTATTGGTCCCCAGTTAGTCAAGGAGATGGAGCAACAGGTGACCCTGATTAGACATCGCCTGAAAGAGGCACAAGATAGGCAAAAGAAGTATGTTGATGCGAAGAGGATAGATCGAGAGTATTAGGTTGGTGATAGAGTGTTCTTGAGGGTGCATCCACAAAAGAGTCTGATTTGATTCAAAAAGGGCTCTAAGTTGGCACCCCAATTTGTTGGACCGTTTGAGATCCTAGAGAAGATAGGACCTGTTGCATACCGTTTAGCCTTGCCACCTAGCCTGTCATGCATCCATGATGTGTTTCACATTTTAGTACTTAAAAGATACATTTATGATGAGTCTCATATTATAGATTGGGAAGCCTTGTAGGTGGAGTTAGATGGATAGTTAGCACTGGAGCCTATCTGTATTATTGCCTGATGGACCCTAGCAGTTCGAGGCCGAGAGCTGGACCAGGTTACGGTCTAGTGGGATTGTTACGATGAGGTCATGGCTTCATGGGAGGATGTAGTCCAGATGTGATCTCAGTATCCTTATCTTTTTTATGAACTCCAAGAGGAAGTTCATGCCTAGTGGGGGAGGATGTGAGGCCTCGCCCTAACCCATCATAGTATAGTGATACATTACTATTATTTTGATACTCACGACTCGAGATGTCGGGACATTATCTGATGCTTTGAACCTATTATATTATTTCATGTTGTGTGATGTTACTTTTAGATATTTAATGTTCGTCATTTAATGTTTTATGTATATGTATGTTGATGAAATAAGTAAATGTAGGATTAACACTTTGATTTAAGAGATTCTAATGGTTAATAATTGAGTAGGATGAGAGAAACCCTGACTGATTGATAGATGTATGTTTTGATTTATGTATTTCCTGATATATATATATATGTGTGTGTGTGTGCATGTGATTTTATGGGACTACTGATGTGTGAAATGAGTGTGTAGGATATTTTAGTTGAGAAACTCGATGGAGGAATAGAATTGATCCCTATGTGCTAATTGTGGAAACCTTTTTGTTCGTAACTAAATTATATTGTGAGATGTATGAATGTGTCTTTCTATGATTAGTAAATGTTAATGTTTGTAACTATGTTCTTTTAGTGTCACTTGACACTCGTGAATTGATTATGCTCTTCAGCATGCTAGCTAGGGTTAACTGTGTAACCTTTGGACCTAAGTCATTTTAAGTTAGTGTCTTTTTGCTAATTTATTTCTTAATCGAGTTTAGTTACTCCTAATCTAAATTAGTGCTTAATCTACATTTTAGAGTTGTTAGATTGTCCAAAATATTTGCTAGCTTTTGTTTAGTTCCAAATCAATTCCTTAGACCTTTAAAACATGAAATATTTATACCCAAGGGGTATGGCTATGGGCTGGGGGTATTTTCCACCCCCTAAGCCTCTTTTATTGACTTTTGAGGTCACTCAAAAAGTCTATTTTTGCCTTTGTGCGAAAATTGAAAGTGGTTACCATGAGTTGCATCACCTCAACTGCACTGAGTGGTTAACCTTAGGATTGCCTGAGTTAGAAACTTGTAGATTTGTAGGTGAGTGGGGAGATTTATTTCCCTTTTTGGTGGTTGAATTGGTATCTTATTTAGAGGCCTTTCTTGGAGTAGTTTTGGGGGTTACCTAATCTCTACTTTTAGAGAGGAGTCTTGGAAGATTGGAGGCAAGGAAGGAAGGAAGAGCTCTACTCAAATTATTCATTTACCATTACCTTTTTGTGAAAGTAGGAGTTCTTCATCTCCCTTGTTCAGATTATTCATGCTTGTTTCATGCATATGCTATGGTGTTGTTTTGGATGCTTGTATGTATGTTGGGTATGTTGGGAAGGATTGAAACCATGTTTCTTGAATGCTTTTCTTTCATGTTTATGTGTGAATTTTAAAGTTTTCTTGTATGGGTGTTTTGGTATTACTGACCCTTGGATAGGGTAGAAATGACCAATTTTGGGAAAGGTCTTTTTAGTTGGACTCTAACAAGTGTAGAGTCTCTTCTCAGGATGAGAAGAGGGAGAAAGGGTAGGGTGTTATGGGCCCCTACAAATCAGCACAAACCTCGTATCAGTTTGGCATGTTAAAATGGAAGAACGAAAGTTCTTGATTATAGCCCCGATTGGGCATCTATTTTGGTGTTGTGTCTAACTTATCTTGTTGGAAGAATGCACCTTTCCCTAGTTTTTATTCATTGTGAAAACCTAGTATGAATATGCCTGTTTGATTTGTCTTTTGGTCATGCTTGTTGACACCTGATCAGATTCCGTTCTCTCCACAGTTCTTAGTAATGTGTTGCAGAAATTGATATGGAACCCTTGATGAGAATCATGAAGGAAATTCAATTAAATTGTTGTAATTTTGGGATTGGAATCCTTTGTAATTTGTATTTCAAAACTTTGTTGTAATGGCAACGATACCAAGTTTCCTTCCTGGTTCTTTCTTGGCTAAGCCTTTGAATCAGGTTTGCCAATAAAAATAGTGGTTGAGTATTCTTGCTTCTCATGAGATTTAATCATAATTTTTAGTTAGATGGATCCACATCAAAAATAGGATGAAAATGAGGTTGATTCAATTAGGAAAAAGTTCAAGTTTCCTTATATGTTGAAAGAAAAAAAATTATATTATGAATGTAAGTTCAGTTTTCATGATTATTGGAATTAAATCAATTCTTGCATTGTGGGTCAAATGGATAATTAGATCTCGTAGTTTATTTAGTTGCAAGAAGACCTATTAGATTTACTTAAAAATAATTAGAATCCCCTCTTGGTCAATATAATAGCTTCAAAATGTATACTTAGAAAAATTATGACTTCAAAAAAAATTTGGTTCCCCAAAGAGCAAAAAGCCCTTTGGATTTTGTATGGGCTTGGAATTAAATGACACTTTGCAACAGAGAATATTCTTATATTAAAAATTTGAAATTTAAAAAAAAAAGGAAAAAAGAAACATAGATATATATGTTTATAATAGCAAAGAAAATTGCAAAAAAATTAATAACTCATAGAACCATACCATCTAAAATATCCATTCTCACCTATTTTACTTTTGCATTAACTCCTCCATAGTGGGTGCCAGTTTTGGGTCATGCTTTGAATAAATAATTTTAAATCTAAGTCAAAAATGGCTGCTTAAGGGTAACATCACCCTGTATCTCCACCTTGTCCTTGTACAGTGATAAAGGTTTCTTGGAATACGTTGGCCCTCTTGTCATGGTTGAATTTGATTTTGTTATAACTTGTTTAGGTATTTTTTTTCTTCCACCATAACTTTCATCACCACTTTTTTAAGGGAGGGTCCATGCCTAATTTCCTTGGGCAGAGCATTGTACCATGAATCAGCACTTGGAAATGCGCAGGTGTTTGAGGGGATTGGGATGTGATGTGGGGTTGGGAGAGTAGTGATGTGCTGGCGCTAGGTTAGTGGGTAGGATGTGTTGAGTGGAGGGTAGAATTTTCTTTCTTAATTTAAACCATTTCATTCTCCCCTTTGGTCAAGATAGGTAGGCGCTAGGTTTTGAGGGGAGTATGTGGAAGTGACTATAGGGTGTGATTAGAAAGTAGGTTAGTTTTGGTCTTACCATAGTATGTGTTAGATATTTATTTTTGTTTTAATGTGAGTAGTGTTAAGTTAGTTTCTAGTTTAGTATTATGTTAAAATGTAATTTAATTTAGTTTAGTATAAATTAGTTATGTTAATATTATTAGATGTTTATTATTATTAGTATTTGTTAGTAGTTTTGTTATTAAAAGTTACTTAGTTTTAAATTCAATTAAGTTTAGATTTAGTTAGTTTAGTTTTAATTAATTTAGTTGTTTAATTATTTTAGAAAAATCAAAATTAATGATTAGTTAAATTTAGTTAATGTTATTAGTTAGTAAGTATTTTATTTAAGTTGTTTTAGATTTTCATTTTTGTTTTGATAAGTTAGTTATGTGTTTACTTAGTGTTCTAAATATTTATTTAATCTAGAATTGGTTAGTAATTGTTAAAATTAGATTCTAATTAAAGCAATTTAGATTAAGTATAATTATGTAGTAACAATATCATTTTAATAACAAAAGTTCAAATCTTAATGATGTATTCCTCCACAAGTTTGTAAACTTAAGATGAAATGTAGATAACCGTTACTTTAACTGTGATCATAACCATATCGAACTTAGAGCATTTTAATTATAATTTAAAAAATAAAATAAAATTGTGTGTTTTTACCCTCATACTTTGGGCATGAAACGCCCATTTCCTAATGAATGTCTCAATGAAATGTGGTGTTTGGATTACAATGATGTGTGCAAATTGATTCATTGAATAGACTTAAAAAACATTTAAGAGATTGCAATTGACAAGTATGATCTTAGAGTTTGTAGCCTGTATTATTAGATAGGCAAAAGTAAATGATTGTGAAGTTTATATGTATGGATCATTTTAAAAAAATTTCCACTGATTAGCTTTGTCTAAATATATAAAACTTACATTTGATAATTACTTAAATTTCCTAAATATTAGTGAAGAAAGTTATTCTATCTTCTGCAAAATCATGAAGTTATAGTAATTTTTATAATTTATATGTTTTATTTGATTGTTCTTAGATAGTCGTATATTTTCCACCTTCCCTCTTGATTTATTTAGTTATCTTTCAAATAGCAGTTTAATTGTTACAAAGACAAGAATCAACTATTTTTTATTTAAAAATAAATTGATGCCTTTATTAATGATAATTGTGTCATTTATATGTATATCTTTCTTTCAAAAATTATTCTTTAATGATAATTGTGTCATTTATATATATATCTTTCTTTCAAAATTATTCTTAATTTTTTTTTATTTGGAAGAAAAATATGTTTATAAAATTTCTAACTCTTTCTTTAGTGTTAATTTACAAAATTAGGATAACAAAGAAAATTGAAAAAATCTTCTCTAAGTTGGTGGAACATACCTCTTTTAACATGCATGCAATTTTTTAAAGAGGTAAATTTAAATTTTCATATTAAATTTTTTATATAGTTTACTTTTATTTTTAATATTCTATTTTTGGTAAATCTAGTTTTCTTTTTTAAAATTTTATTTTGAAATAGAAATTTTTAACTATTAAAGTCTTGCATTACTATTTTAAATGTATTGGGATTTTCCCACCAAACTAAAAAAATTATACAACAACTAACCACAATAAAGGCAGGAACTTTGGTGCTTGTGCCACTCGTTATATTGAAGGAATCTTCATTAGCTTTCTTAAATGATTTTTAAAAAAATTATTCATAAAGTTAAAAAATAAGTATTACACAAAATTAAAATTTATTATAAACTTTTAACTTTGATTTATTATTTTTTCTGTTATATTTATTTTTCAATGCATATACAGTTGTAGTGTACAATATTTTTAGTATTTTCTAATACATATATGCTATTATAATAAGTTTGGTTTAAGTAGTTATTAACGAAATTCATTTTCACAATTAGAATGAAATATTTTTATTTTCAGTTTTAAATTATTTTGTAAAGTAATGTGTAAAATATTTAAATAGCAAAATGAAAAGATACCTCCTTGTTTCAATCTATTCAATTTTTAAAAAAGGACCAGTTATATTCAGTTTGCCTTTGTTGAACTATATCAGAGGTTTTTTTATATTCACATGTCTTTATAATTCATTCTTTAATTAAATATTAGATATGCAATTCATTATTTCCCTTTTCTCTCTTGGAGTTAGAATTTATATATATCGGTGTAAATTTTAGGAAGTTTTATTAAATTTTGGATGTGTTGTCTTCGTATCAAATCTGGTTTAAATTTTCAAAAAAAACAATCATATTTTACTTGCGGGGTGAGCTTCTTATGTAGGTACTAGGAGGTCTTAAGTTTGAATCTACTCACGTTTAATAAATAATAAATAATAATATTATTAATCATGTCACATAATAATAATTCATCTTAATTTCAGCCTCTAAAAGTGTCCAATTTTAAACTTTGACAACTTTAGTACTATTTGGTGCAAATACTTTGATACCAAAAGCACAAGTTATAATACATTTGAATATCATAGCGAGGGAATAAATAGAAATCAACTACCTTTGTTGCAAATACAAGAATGTCATGATTATATGGAATAGTTGCGAAGCATATGTTTTGTAGAGAAGCTCTAATTTGAATGAAGTGTTTATAAAGGTTGATCCAATTTGAATATCATAGTGAGGGAATAAATAGAAATCAACCACCTTGGTTGCAAATACAACAACTCCTTAAGTTGATCTAGTATGTCATCATAATTTTGTTCCATTTTCCTCCTTAATTCACTTTCCTCTTACATATTTTTCTCTTGGACATTAACTTTATTTCTAAGAGAGTGGATTTCATTGTAATTCTAGTTATCGGTAACTAGAATTGGTATTAGAGATAATTCCCTCAATATTTTTCTTTCCCTATTATGTTTTTAATAATTAGTATTAGAGCCAGGTTCCCTTAGCAAAGTCTAGCCACTTGAGAGTAAAAGATCTTAGAGATGAAATCCTACAAAATGAGAAAGATCATTGAAAATCATAAGATTGATGTTTAGCTTGCATTTGAACAAGTTAAGACTATAAAGGAGACATTGAGAAAATACTTGAAGAGAAGGAAAGTGATGGCAATTTAGTAAAATGAAACACAATACAAAGAAGACATTATTCAAGAATTGTTTAATGAGGAAAGATCTAGTGAATTTGATGAAGCAATAGCAAATATGTTGGAGAAAAGCAAAATTTTGAATGAAGCTATAAGAGCATTTGAAAAGAGAACATGAGATACAAGCAGTAAGACTATGTGAAGTTACTAAACAAAATAAAAAAATTTGAGGAAGAAACAAAAAAGGCTAAAGAAAGCAAAGAAATGGTTGATGGAGATAAAAGACAAATGGCTACAAGGCTTGATGAAAGGATCAATGAAGTACAAAGACTTACTCATAATCAATTTGACATGGTTAATTAGTTATTAAGTTCAAATCATGAGATTGCAAATCTGAAATTAGAGAATGATAAACTAAAGAATGAATTGAGAGATAAAAAATAAGTCATTGAAAGGATGAAAAAACCTAAAGAGGCTATCGGATTACGTAATGAATAGATAAGTGCACCAAGGAAATCTGATGAAACTTCTGGATTAGGCTATGTCAAGTTCCTATCGGATACTAACCAAGGAGAACAAAATAATGCCAAGAGCAAGATGTTAGAATATTTAGAATAATTGAGAGGGGGATTGAATTAGTTATCCAAGGTCTAGATGTACAATTGAACAAAAAAACACTTCAACAATTTTAGATCTTATCATTCCATTGCTCGGCCTCTACTATAAACTATTTGTAATGCCCCGCCAAGGGATCAAAAGAATTAACCTAGAATTTCACTAAGTTTGGTAACATTTTTTTTTTTTTTACATGAAAGTAAATACCATACATAACTTATTCACAATAATGGAAGCAATAGCAATGTCCATCTGAAAAGTAAACATAACATACATAACAGATTACATTCTTTAAGATCCCTTAACGTTGAGTTACATCTAAATTAACTAACATACATGAGTCCATCTAGTACAACATCCACATGAAATAATAATGATAAGTCCAATGTTCATACATTACATTTCAAATTCTCAATCATCCACTGTACAAGTCACAGGGTATGAAGGCTTGAAAGAATATACATATGTGAAATAAGGTACATCATCCTATTCTAATCCATGATACATCAAAGACAATCACATGATACATCATCATAGAATACATATACATGCATCGTAAGATCAAACATAACTAACTAAGTGCACGGTTCCTCCCAACTGTTAATAGCATCATTAGACCATCATGGGCCCTAGCCATCCCTTTGTGCATAACATCCCAAATTACTGAAGAGATCATCGGTATTATCATAGTAGGAATGTCACTCCTAACATATACAACATCATATGTAGAAAGTAATCTAACATGCAAATATATAAGCATAAGATAACATCATCTAACATATGCTAATCATCAATGAAAGGATACATATCCACCATCACGAAGGATGCATCAACCATGATGTCTCAATGAATCTCAAATGATAAGAGTAGAAAATACACTACCACCCGACCACGTGGTACCTAAGTGGCCAACTCCCACCATGCTGAGGAGATAATGTCAAGTCCCAAATAGGCTATCCATAACACATAGCACAAATCTCTATAGTCCAGGAATCCTAAAAGTATACTAACTCAAAGGTTCCAAACACGAAACTGACATCTACTTCCCAGAGGCACACAATGACATGTAGGAACCTACTATGCAAGCGGGAAAGTGTCATCGCATTTATCACGTACAAGTTACTGTGGCAGTTAGCTAAACTCCACGGGTCCATACTGATCTCATGCGGCCACTAGTATCATCTCATACTGACAAGGCATACTATGGAATGCAAGGTCGCAACCATGCATCTCACTACTCCCATCCTAGCCTATACAAGCGCTCAAGGCATGGGCGAGAACAAAACACTTATCTTTTTAGATTAATTCAGTTAGTATTAGGTGTGAATGTTATCACTTATTAATCCAACTTACAATGAGTTACCCTGGCAGCCTCTTAGGGCCCCGACCCCCATTGCAAGCCACTTCCCATCACTACATGCAGATATCCTACTCTAATGCTCATGGACTCATAAATCTCAAAATTACAAAAGATAATCCATAATTAAATCATCAAATATGCATAAAAGCATCAAATCTCCATGAGCAAACATCCATAGAAAATCATGAACACAACAACTCTCTATTGGCAACTGAAGTATCACTGATAATCAAAAGTATCCAATGGTTCTCAATAACAAAAATATATCTCAAGCACAATGATCGAAGACTCCAAAAATGGTTGAGTCAAACATGTCACAACATGACATCATCAATAATAAATCCACATGTTAGTCCCATCATGGTGACTAGAAAATAACCAAGGATAACTGATCGATGACCAAAACTAATGGTTAAGTCAAGTGTCTCATACATAAGAATCTCAACTATAACAATCAGTAATTACATCCAATACATAGAGCATTCCATCAGATAACCATGGTTGGGTTTATAAAGATTGAGATTAAAACATCATCATGACATCACAATCACAAACTCCCAAGCCTCTGGTAGACGTCCTATAACTGGTGAACACTAGTCAACCAAAAACCCAAAACAATAGCATAAGGAATACACAATGTAAACACATGTTTTGGTTTTGCTAAGTTTATGACTTGAATTTAAAAGCAAAAGTCACGGTTTATGTTTCCAAGTTTAGAGAAAGAATTTTAAGGAACATTTTGTACGTTTTTCCATGTATTCTTTTTTGGATGGATAAAAGTTTTCCTCTATAAGTCTAAAATCCAATTTCCAATTATAATATTCTGTTGAAATCGTTCCCTACAAACTTTTAATTAAATTTCATATACTTTATATATTTTATATTTTAAACTATTAATTAAATCTTAATAGTTAAATTATAAAATTATAAAATTATTCATCATTATAAAAGATGAATTCCTAAATCTTTTATCAAATAATAATAATTCAAATTTATTAATTACATATTTACGTATTACATATATATATATATATATATATATATATACATACATATGTACATATATAAATAATAATTATCATCGCATTTAAAAAAAAATGAAATATAAAAATCAAATTATACAAATTCAATGGATGACATATAATATAAGTTAAGCGCTTCACATATTACAACCGGTGGTGACCATACTCAATGGTTAATACACTGTCGCCACACATAAGCCATGCGGCCTGCAGCGCCGACACTCTGCCAAGTGCAGGTGTCGTGCGCACGGGTCTGCATACGATGGATAGACAGGTTGGTATGTCCGCCCGACCCATGGTCAATACATATAATGTTTAGTTTTATAGCGTTTTTCAAAAACACAAATACAAATCGCAATGCGATTTTGTATGTATATATTTTCACTGCGATTATTAAATTTGATTCCTCAATTAAATATATATATATATATATATGTATGTATATACGAATTTTGTGTCACAGTATATAAATAATGCATATATATATGTATGTATGTATGTATGTATGTATGTATGTATGTATGTATGTATGTATGTATGTATATATATATATATATATATATATATATATATATATGTATGCAAATATAAACATACATATACACAATATATATAAATTCTAATTCTAAGAATTTTCTTATAAACTTTTAATCCCAAATTTTTTTTCCAATAAATAATCTAATGGGTTTGGCTATGAATTTAAACCCTAGCCCCATTATTATTTTTCAGATCTATGCATAAAAAGATTTCCACATAAATTGAATTGCCCATATTGAGAATGCATAAAAATATGAAATTCCTCAGAAGACATATGGAAGACACGAAGAAGACAGGAATGCATGATGCGGAAATAGCATAAGAAAAATCACAAGAATCTACTCGGATTCTGATGCTAATTCGCTTTTCCTCAGAAAATCCCCAGAGCAAGCTCCCTTCTTCAAAGTTCTTGAGTCCTCCAATGCTCCAATTGCTCTCCAAGCTCTCTCCCTAAGCTTCTATGAATGCCTGAATATAAAGAGCTCTCAAGAAACCTTGGGAATGCTTCTTGAAATCGTTGAAAGGTGTCACCAACTATGCATTGGTCTTTTCCAGTTCTTTGTGATGAGTCATAGAATTGTAGACACCTTGTGCGTAATTGATGCACTAACCCCCGTGTTGTTGACACATGTTAATTCCCATGCAAGCTTATAACTCTAATTTACTTTTTAAATAATTTCTATTTAAATTTTATAACTTTCATTATTATTTTTATAATTTTTATTATTATTATTTTATTTATTACTTTATTATTATTTTATAATTTTTATTAATTTTAATTTCTAGTTTTCTTTTATTTAATTCCTTTCCTCAATAATTCACATTTAATTAATTACAATCAAAATATCAATGATCATGATATTTTATTAATTTTCTCAAATAAATAATTTATTAATTAAATCTATTTGTTAAGACTTAATTAATGGAAAATTCACCATAGACCTCCAAGATAAAATATGAAAACCCATCATAGAACAAATCATACAAAATAAATCTAAAGGGTTAAAAATCATGAAATATGTCATCCGACACATTCGGTGGGTATTCAACTCTGATACTTGTCCTAACTAACTAGGACAAATGGTTTTTAGGTTTGGGATTTGGACTTGAGAATTTATCTCCCTTCTCTTATCATTGAGATAGTATAATAGTGTACGCTCATCCTGGCAATTTATGGAAGTCGATACCTGGTACCTGCAACCTGCAGAGAAACCATGCATGTACATACAATATATAATGCTAAGCTAAATAGACAATGGAAGGAAGTGGTGCATCATGTAGATCCTGACTAAGCAGGTGACTACGACTCCCTTCCTTAACCACATCAGAAACACCATACAATAAGAAAACATGCACACCATACACATGCAAGTATGGGTAAGTAACCATAATAAAACACATGAGATAATAAACCATCTAACTAATCATCATTAATAACTGAAAACAATGTAATGATCATCATACATACATGAAATGTAAAGTCTAAATGATCTCATCATATATCAACTGAATGTATATCATAATATCTGATAGTGTCAAAACAACACCACTAAACCATCAACATAAAACTAGTCTACATAGTCTGATAACAATAAGTCTAGAAAGGATGTGAACAAGGGTAGGCACTACATCCACCCCCCATTGGATTAGGCTTACTCCTGGAAGCCTACAAACAAATAGGGATATAACTCCCTCAATCTAGCTGCATCCTCTCAAGTAGCTGAAGAATCATCAGTAGGGTCCCATTGGACCCTTACCTACTCAATGGTTTGACCCCTGAGGGTCAACCCCCGCTGCTCCAAAATACGAACCAGCTCCAAAGCTAGCTGCCTGTCCTCTACCTGCAATGCATTCCAATCAAGAACATGCACAATATCAGGAACATACTGCCTAAGCACTGAAACATGGAAAACATCATGAATGCGAGCTAGGCTAGGTGGTAGAGCAAGGCGGTAAGCAACCGGCCAATCCTCTCCGAAATCTCGAATGGTCCCACAAAGCGAGGTGTTAGCTTAGAACCCTTTCCATACCGGATCAGACTCTTTCGTGGTCGCACTCTCAAGAAAACCTTATCACCCACAGCAAACTGCTTATCAATCCTATGAGCATCGGCATACTTCTTTTGCCTATCTTGTGCCATAGTCCAATGCTCACGGATATGCACTACCTGTTGCTCCATATCACGAAGCATCTCAGGTCCCAATAGAATGTGATCCTCGAGGCTGTCCCAACTCAGTGGTGTATGAAAAGGATGTCCATATAAGGCCTAAAAGGGTGCCATTCCAATAGAACTATGATACCCATTGTTGTAAGCAAACTCCACTAGGTAGAGATAGTCCTCCCAATGTGTCTACCTATCCATCAGATACATCTGTAACATATCCTCCAAAACCTGGTTCACCCTCTCTATCTGACCATCAGTCTCTGGATGATATGCCGAACTGAAGTTTAGCTGCGCTCTAAGCTCATGCTGCAACGATGTCCAAAATGCAGATGTGAATACAGGATCCTTGTCAGAAATGATCTTTCTAAGAATGCCATGTAATCTCACAATGTCACGCATAAAGACATTCGCTATAGAAGCTGCTGTGTAGGAAGGCCTGATCGGTGAAAAATGTGCCACCTTAGTCAACCAATCAACAGTAACCATGATAGCATCATGATGTTGAACTGTCATAGGTAATCCTACTATGAAATCCATGGAGATGATATCCCATTTCCAAGAAGGAATGAGATTTGGCTACAAAAGTCCTGTCGGGTGGTGGTGTTCTGCCTTGACTCTTTGACACTCAAGACACCTAGCCACAAAATTAGCAATATCTCGCTCCATCCCGGACCAAAAGAACAAACGTCTCAAATCAGCATGCATCTTCTTGACACTTGGATGTGCTGAGTAAGGTGTACGATGGGCTTCTGCTAGAATCAAGGTGCGAAGCTCATCCAGTAATGGCACATAAATCCTCCCCAAATGTCTCAAAAGACCATCTGATTCTCGAACGTAACCTCCAAACTTACCTTCCAAGGGTCTTCCTGAATCTATCTCTCTGCACACTTCTTGATACCAGGAATCTGTAAGAAGTGCCTAAAGAATCTGACTCCTCAAATCCACACTAAGAGTCATCGATGTTACCACATGTCTCCTGCAACTCAAAGCATCTGCCACCACATTCTCCTTACCCTGAATGTACTTAACCTCAAAATCATACTCGCATAAAAATTCCATCCATCGTCTCTGGCAAGCATTCAAATTAGGCTGAGTAAAAATGTACTGAAGACTACGATGATCACTGTGTAGCTCAAATCTGTGCCCCAACAAGAAATGTCTCCACCTTGTCAAAGCATGAACTACTGCTTCTAACTCAAGATCATGTGTAGGGTAATTTAACTCATGATCCTTGAGCTTGCATGATTCATGTGCAATCACCCATCCATTCTGCATCAACACTGCTCCAAATCCTTCAAGAGAATCATCTGTACACACCATGAAATCACCTTTTGGATCAGGTACAGCTAAAATCGGTGCACTAGTCAAAAGCTCCTTGAGCCTTTGAAATGCTTCCTCACATTTCTCTGTCCACACAAACTTCTTACCTTTCCTTTGAAGAGAAGTGATAGGATGTGCTATCCTAGAGAAGTTTTGGACAAATTTACGATAATAACCAGCTAAACCCATGAAACTATGAATCTCTAACACATTAGTCAGGGTAGGCCAATCTATTATCACCTGAATCTTTGCAGGATCCACTAAAATACCATCACCTGAGATAACATGCCCTAAATACTGAATCTCTGATTTGAAGAATTCACACTTAGCGGCATTGGCATAAAGTTGATTGCCTCTCAAACACTGCAATACCAACCGCAGGTGTTCCTCATGCTCCTTCTGAGTCTTAGAAAATATCAATATGTCATCAAGAAACACGAAATTTTTTTTGTCAAGATATGATCGAAAAACACCATTCATCAAACTCATGAACACTAATGGAGCATTAGTCAACCCAAAAGGTACCACTGTGAACTCATAATGCCCGTAGCACGTTCGAAAAGCTATCTTGTGAATATCTACTTCCTTAATACGAAGCTAGTGGTATCCTGACTTAAGGTCAATCTTGGAGAATACTATAGCTCCCTTGATCTGATCAAATAAGTCATCAATCCTAGGCAAAGGATACCTGTTCTTAATAGTCACCTTGTTCAACTATCTATAGTCAATAAAAAGGCACAAAGAACCATCTTTCTTCTTCACAAAGAGCACTGGAGCTCCCCATCGTGATACACTAGGTCGAATGCTCCTTTTGGCCAAAAGTTCCTCTAGCTATAGACGTAGCTCACCTAGTTCTTGAGTAGTCATACGATAAGGAGATTTAGAGATAGGCTCCTCTCTAGGAATTAGATCAATGCTAAAATCAATATCCCTCTTCGGAGGCATGCCTGAAATCTCACTTGGAAAGATATCTACGTACTCCTGTAAAATCGGGTGATCTAAAGTCTTCCTCATAGGATCTTCCTCATCAAGATCATTTACCATAACAACAAATATCTGACATCCGTTACGGAAACTTCGCTTCAATTGCATAGCAGAAATCATCTACAGAGATATAGGCCTTGGTATCCCAACTATCTTCACATCATTCCCTTGGTCATCTTGGCACAAAATAATCTTCTTTCTACAATCTATACTAGCTCTATGAGATCCAAGTCAGTCCATGCCTAAAACCACATCATAGGAACCAAGGGGTATGACTCAAAGATCCACTGTCGTATCAAAGCTCCCTAAGCTAAGCCCATACTTATGAACTACAAAATCCGTGGAGGCCTTAATCCTTGAGGCTAGTTCCACTTGCCAACCATGATCTTGCTTCACCACATCCAGCTTACACTTAGAAACTATAGATGGTGAAATAAATGAATTTGTAGCTCCTGAATCAAACAATACTGAAAGAGATATACCTCGAATAGCACCTGTGGTCTCAACCACTGTTCCCTGATGATCTGCTTGACGTTGGTCAACTGCTGCAAAAACTCTATGAGCTCTCCCTGCATCACCAACTGTGGGTTCTGAAGCTGTAGGCCTAGGTCCTAAAAACTGACATGCTCACTGTGGACAATGAGCTGCATAATGTCCAGTCTGACCACATGAAAAACATTATGTATTCCTGCCAGATCCTCTTCCCGTAGGCGGTACATTAAATTGCTGGTGACTATTCCTGCTTACAAAAGACTGGCTACTCTGAGCTGGCTGATTGGACTGATTCTGTTTATTGCATTGAGCATTATGGTTGTTCTTAAAGTTAGAACCTTTGCCACCACCTTGAGCCTGAGAATTTGATCCCTTCTGCTGCTGTGTCTGCTGAGACTGCTGTTGATACTGTTTTCCCTTAGAAAAGAAAGGCTTCTTGTTACCACCTGAATTGAAGTTGCCTTTAGATCCTGATGCTGCTGGTGCTCCTACAAAACCACCTTGACCAAGGTTGACACTTTTCTCAACAAGGATTGCTCGATGTACCACATCCTTGAGAGTTTTTGGCTCAAATACCTTGACACCCCCAATTATACGGTTATTCAAACCCCTAATAAAGCATTGTGTCAACTGAGTTGAATTTTCACTAAACCCTGAAAAAGGCATAAGCTCATAAAACTTACACTCATACTCGGTCACTGACATAGTGTACTTCTTGAGATTATGAAACTCATCTACCCTTTGTAGTTTCCATTCCTCTGGTAGGAATCATTCATGGAAACTCTCTAAGAATAGTTCCCACGTAACACTGCTCATATCAATGCCCAGCTTCTTCTCCTCAATCATCCACCAAGCGGCCCCAAAATTCTCTAAATTAGTGATCGCAAATCTTGCCTTAACATTGCTATCAAAATCTTGCATGGCAAAAATCCTATCAAGGGAAATCAGCCACTACTCGGCTACATAACCATAACCTTGCCCATTGAAAGGCTCGACCTTGGATCTTGAAAGATCCTTCATCTAAGTGGACACAATGGACCTCTGACAATTCTTCCGAGGACTTATAGATCTAGATCTATGCTCTTGTTCTGTCTGATGCACTTTAGGCTATTCTTGAACAGGAGGTAAACGTTCTAAAATAGTTTGCATCATATGTCTCAAACCAACCTCTTTAGACTCAGCTTGGTCCTCTCTACGGCTCTCTTCCTATTGGCTATTAGAGTGCTCTTCCCTACTCTCTACATGAGCTAATCCCTCATGGGTAGACTCATGGGCACTAACAGCTCTGCCACGACCACGACCTCTTCCTCGGCCTCTACCACAGCCTCGAACAGAAGACCTAGTCCCAGACACCATCTTACAACAGAACAAGGTACTATTACAATCAAAAGATAGATATTTGCAATAGACTAAGTTCAATTCTATGTTTAGGTTTAAGTAAAATCTCCAGTTTTCAAAACTAAGTGTTGATGTATAAAAAATATTCAAGTAATAGTTCAGGTTCTATTTCAGTTCACCTAGTTTCAAGTTGAAGAGATACACTTAATAATTCACAGTTCTAGTTGTTCCAAAATACCCAGAGCTCCCAATGTAGAAACTCGGGCTCTGATACCAAATGTAATGCCCCGCCAAGGGATCAAAAGAATTAACCTAGAATTTCACTAAGTTTGGTAACATTTTTTTTTTTTTTACATGAAAGTAAATACCATACATAACTTATTCACAATAACGGAAGCAATAGCAATGTCCATTTGAAAAGTAAACATAACATACATAACAGATTACATTCTTTAAGATCCCTTAACGTTCAGTTACATCTAAATTAACTAACATACATGAGTCCATCTAGTACAACATCCACATGAAATAATAATGATAAGTCCAATGTTCATACATTACATTTCCAAATGCTCAATCATCCACTGTACAAGTCACAGGGTATGAAGGCTTAAAAGAATATACATATGTGAAATAAGGTACATCATCCTATTCTAATCCATGATACATCAAAGATAATCACATGATACATCATCATAGAATACATATACATCCATCGTAAGATCAAACATAACTAACTAAGTGCACGGTTCCTCCCAACCGTTAATAGCATCATTAGACCATCGTGGGCCCTAGCCATCCCTCCATGCATAACATCCCAAATTACCAAAGAGATCATCATTATTAACATACTAGGAATGTCACTCCTAACATATACAACATCATATGTAGGAAGTAATCTAACATGCAAATATATAAGCATAAGATAACATCATCTAACATATGCTAATCATCAATGAAAGGATACATATCCACCATCACGAAGGATGCATCAGCCACGATGTCTCAATGAATCTCAAATGATAAAAGTGGAAAATACACTACCACCCGACCGCATGGTACCTAAGTGGTCCACTCCCACCATGCTAAGGAGATAATCTCAAGTCCCAAACAGGCTATCCATAACACATAGCACAAATCTCTATAGTCCAAAAATTCTAAAAGTATACTAACTCAAAGGTTCCAAACACAAAACTGACATCTACTTCCCAGAGGCACACAATGACATGTAGGAACCTACTATGCAAGCGGGAAAGTGTCATCGCATTTATCACGTACAAGTTACCCTGGCAGTTAGCTAAACTCCATGGGTCCATACAGATCTCATGCGGCCACTAGTATCCTCTCATACTGACAAGGCATACTATGGAATGCAAGGTCGCAACCATGCATCTCACTACTCCCATCCTAGCCTATACAAGCGCTCAAGGCATGGGCGAGAACAAAACACTTATCTTTTTAGATTCATTCAGTTAGTGTTAGGTGTGAATGTTATCACTTATTAATCCAACTTACAATGAGTTACCCTGGCAGCCTCTTAGGGCCCCGGCCCCCATTGCAAGCCACTTCCCGTCACTACATGCAGATATCCTACCCAGATTTTGATGCTAATTCGCTTTTCCTCAAAAAACCTGCAGAGCAAGCTCCCTTCTTCAAAGTTCTTGAGTCCTCCAATGCTCCAATTGCTCTCCAAGCTCTCTCCCTAAGCTTCTATGAATGCCTGAATATAAAGAGCTCTTAAGAAACCTTTGGAAATGCTTCTTGAAACTGTTGAAAGGTGTCACCAACTAAGCATGGGTCTTTTCCAATTCTTTTTGATGATTCATAGAATTGTAGACACCTTGTGCTTAATTGATGCACTAACCCCCATGTTGTTGACACATGTTAATTCCCATGCAAGTTTATAACTCCAATTTACTTTTTAAATAATTTCTATTTAAATTTTATAACTTTCATTATTATTTTTATAACTTTTATTATTATTATTTTATAATTATTATTAATTTTAATTTCTAGTTTTATTTTATTTAATTCCTTTCCTCAATAATTCACATTTAATTAATTACAATCAAAATATCAATGATCACGATATTTTATTAATTTTCTCAAATAAATAATTTATTAATTAAATCTATTTGTTAAGACTTAATTAATGGAAAATTCACCATAGACCTCCAAGATAAAATATGAAGACCCATCATAGAACAAATCATACAAAATAAATCTAAAGGGTTAAAAATCACGAAATATGTCATCCGACACATTTGGTTGGTATTCAACTCTGATACTTGTCCTAACTCACTAGGACAAATGATTTTTAGGTTTGGAATTTGGACTTGAGAATCTATCTCCCTTCTCTTATCATTGAGATAGTATAATAGGGTATGCTCATCCTGGAAATTCAGGGAAGTCGATACCTGATACCTACAACCTGTAGAGAAACCATGCATGTACATACAATATATAATGCTAAGCTAAACAGACAATGGCAGGAAGTGGTGCATCATGTAGATCCTGACTAAGCAGGTGACTATGACTCCCTTCCTTAACAACATCAGAAATGCCATACAATAAGAAAACACGCACACCATACACATGCAATTATGGGGTAAGTAACCATAATAAAACACATGAGACAATAAACCATCTAACTAATCATCATTAATAACTAAAAACAATGTAATGATCATCATACATATATGAAATGTAAAGTCTAAATGATCTCATCATATATCAACTGAATCCATATCATAATATCTGATAGTGTCAAAACAACACCACTAAACCATCAACATAAAACTAGTCTACATAGTCTGATAAAAATAAGTCTAGAAAGGATGTGAACGAGGGTAGGCACTGCACTATTAATAACATTAATTGGTTGTCTATTATTCAATAAATAACAGACTTGTAGAATGTAAACTTAAATCAATAAAGCATCACAATAACATCCACACAAATATAACACTGGGATTTTACATGGAAACCAAATTTGGAAAAAACCACCAGCAACATGTCACCAATTTTCACTCTTTTAAAGTGAGACCTATTAGGAGCCAACCCGGTTAAATGTGACCTTGTTAAAGGATTGAATCACCCTATTAAGAGTGGCCTTGTTAGAGGACTTTAGAATATTCCATTAGAATGTCACTTGATTAAAGGATTTGCATAGACTTTTAGGTCCTTATGACTGTTAGGTCAACCTTGATTAAAGGATTTCAAATATTGTTCACAATGGTTAGAATGTAACAACAGGTTTGATCTATTTAGTACAACTTACTTTGCATGTTTAGATCTCTATTCAAATCCTAATACTAATCCACTGTTTGACCTCCATTGTCATTTCAATATGGAATTTTCTTGGAAACCCTTCAAGTAATCTATCTTCATGTCTTCTCAATTAAGCCTTTTTATTTGATTCAACACTCAACAACTTCAGTAATAGGTCCAACTTTCTAGAACTCCTTCAAATGCACACAACAACTCTTCACTTCTCTCTTCCATATGCATGCTCACACACAGCTACAAGTTTTCCTATGTACCTCTTTAAATAGGTAGTTTTGATCTTTTTCTGCTCAATCAACACCATAGATCTTAGGGTTCACGATTTGATCCATCAGATACAGTGTATCTAATTGCCATTATTTTTATCTCTTATTTTCTAGAAACTTCTCCTTGAATTCATCTCTTAGATCATTTACATAATCTTTTCTTGAAATTAAATGATCCAACTCATCAATCAACTTAGTCGGCTAGAAATTATGATTCCTCACAAACAATTAAAATGTTGTTCCTCGGCCAACACTAAGTTTTGACACTTGGTCATCACTAAATTATTTGATCGCTATAGAACTTCTTGCTCAGCATCAACATTGTTGCTCAGTCAATATTGATGTTTGGTCAAAACTAAATTTTCTTGGCACTTACTATGGCTTAGTTGATACTAGCATCACTCGGCATGTACATCAAAATTCCTTAGTCTTTTAATCTACCTCAACATGAAGCCTACATAAGTGATTTATCTTTGCTTGCAATATCAAGACTTGAACATTACTATCTTCTCCTCTATCAATGTGATTTAAAAAATCACTTTGTCTTGTCAAAGTCTAACTAATTAAATGTCCATTTGTAGTTTCTTTTTCATAACTCAACCTTTCCTCTAGATGCTTTTTTTATGAGAAAATTCTCAAATCCTCTTCATCAATCAAATAGATATGACATTTAGATCATATAGCAAACTATCTCACTAGTAGATTTGACATCAATGACAACACAACAATTGATCCAATTGTAGTTTTCAACAATCTCCCTCTTTGGCATTGATGACAACACCTCAACAAAAATATTTGCAAAAATACTTCAAGTTACCATACAATCCAAACTATATAGACTTTGAGTAACCATCTCAATATGTCATATCTTTTATTAATATCCTTAGTTTCATTATTAACTCTCTCTAAGTAATCACCCCCTCTTACTTAGCATATCTCTAGGAGAATCCAATTTATCCTTGCTTGAATGATCTCCCTCTTTGAAGATAATATCCCCTTCTTTGATGTTTAGTCAATCTCTCCCTCTACAATATTTTATCTCTCTTTCTAATATTTTATGTTTATGCAATCTCTCCCTCTTTGACAACAATGTCAAAGACACTAGCTCTTGCTCATACGTCTTGATTATGTAGATAATTGCATGTTAGATATAAATTCTTCATTTTTCATCTTCATATGAATGATCTATTATTTTCTTCTTCTTCTTCACTACTACCTTAGGCAACTCCTAAACTAGAACCATCTACATCAATGTGTAAGATAGTCTAATCAACACATTTGATGCAATCCTTCTCTATAGCTGACGTATCTTTGTCTATGGAAATCACCCCCAGTTTACCTCTAAGATATTCATTAGAATCTTTAGGTAAATCTTTAGTGAATATGTTAGTAATTTTCTCTTTGTGTTCACATATTCCAGTTCACTTCTTTATCTTGAACTAGCTCTCTTAAGTAATGATACTTGATAGCAATGTGTTTTGTCTTTGTATGCCTAACAAGTTTCTTTCATATATTAATAGCACTTGAGTTATTACAATAGATAACCAATGGGTCACTAATGTCTTCCTTTGTACCTTTCAATAATTGTTTGATCCAAATGATATTTGAACAATTTATTGTTGTTGCCTATACTCGGCTTTAGTTGTTGATTGGGAAACATAGTTCTAATTCTTGGTTGTCCATAAAACTAGTCTCTTTCCTAGAAAGAACGCACCACCACTTGTTCTTTTCATGTCATCAACATTTCCTACCCAATCATAATCAGTAAATACCTTTAGTTCAAACTTATCATTCTTCTTGTAATACAAGCCATAGTCTTTTGTTCCTTTCAAATATCTTAGTATTCTCTTTACTACCATCATATAATTTTCCTTTGGACTTATTGAAAATCTAGGAACTATCCCAACAACTAATGCAATATTTAATTTTTTGTGAGAAACATATTGTATTTTACCTATCAATGATCTGTATTGTGTCTGGCTGACAACAATGGAATTATCATACTTAGATCATTTGTGTAGAGTGACCATAGCTGTATGCACTGGTTTGGAATATTCTATCACAATTTTTTTTAATATATCCTTGATATATTTGGAATGAGTAATGAAGATACCTTACTTCATTTGATATGCTTGTAAACCAATGAAGAATTTGATCTCACCAAACATTGACATTTCAAATTCCTTCTTCATTTGATCAGCAAAATTTTTACATAATGCTTCCTTTCCTCCAAATATGACACCATCAACCAAAAATCTAGATAACAATACTTCCGTGTTATCATTTGTCCTTGAAAAACCAATCTTTAGTAAGTAATTATGTAGTATTTCATACCATGCTCTAGGGGCTTATTACAAACCATATAAATCTTTGTGCAATTTGCATACCATCTTCTTCTTGTCATGATCCACAAATCTTTTAGGTTGTTCTATGTACACTTCTTCTTCTAGTATCCCATTCAGAAATGCAAATTTGACATCCATTTGATACACCTTGAATCCTTTATAAGAATAATATGAAAGCATCGATCTTACTCCTAATCTTTCTATAGGGGTAAATGTTTCCCCATAGTCAACACCTTTCTCTTGTGCATATCCTTTGCATACCAATCTAGCTTTATTCCTTGTGACTTCACCTTTCTTTCATTTAGCTTGTTCCTAAATACTAACTTTGTTCCAATAACATTTTTATCTCTAGTTATGGGTACTAGAAACCATGTTTTGTTCTTTTCAATATTTTCAATTTCTTCATTCATAGCTTGTATCCAATCTTCATTCTCCAAAGCATCTTTCATAGATTTGGCCTCAAACTCACAAATTAAGCATGTAACACTTCGAAGTCTTTTTCTTGTCATGAAACCAAATTCTTTATCCGCAATGATTTGTTCAAGTGCATGATGTCTTCTTTAAATAATTCTAAAAGAGACTCATTCCTTCTTTGTTCTTCAAGAGGTTTATGTTGAAAAGCAATTTCAAGATCATCATATCTTTCTTGTTCAGGTTCTAGTTCAAGTTCTGCATGCTTGGCATTGTCTTCTAGTTTCTGGTCTTCCTCTATCTGTGACTCAGCATCATTTATCTATTTCTCAGCATCCACATTCTACTACTTAACTAGTTGGTTCAACTCAACACTCCTAGTCTGCTAAGGATATGTAGCTTTGATTTCTTATTTAGGTCAAGTGCCTAATAAAATATCATTCACATAAATGAATGAGTTGTAATCTTTAGGTTTTTTCTTATATTAAACTTCATTTTTCTTTTTGTATTCCTCAATTTTCAAATTTGTGCTTTCCTTAAATTTGTTAGTGTTATAGTTCAAACACTTATAAACTTTTCTCTTGGTGGAATATCTTAGGAATATATCTTCATCACTTTTAGCATCAAATTTTTTATTCCTATTGTCTTTAAGTATGTAACATTTTCTTCCAAAAACTTTGAAATAGTTCACATTAGGTGCATAACTATATCATAATTCAAAAGGTGTAGCTTTTGTATCTTTCTTGACTTGAACTTTGTTCAAAGTATAAAGGTTGTTTTTACAACTCCTCTCTAGTATTTTTGTGACACATTCTTTTCCGTGATCATTGTTCTAGCATAATCCATAATTGATCTATTTATTCTTTAAGCTATTCCATTCTGAGGAGGGATCCTACGAGAAGACATTTTCCTTTTGGTTCCTTTATCATTATAGAATATGTTGAACTCATTGGAAATGAATTCACCACCTCTGTCAGATCTCAAAGACTTCAAACTCTTCCCTCTCTCCTTTTCAAGATTGCCCAAATATCACTTAAATAGTTGAAAAGCTTCAGATTTTTCTTTAAGAAACATCACAATTATCATTCTAGAATAGTCATGAACATATAGAATGAAATATTTTTCTCCATGGTAGCTTTGAACTCAAATAGGTCCACATAAGTCAGTATGAACCAATTCCAAAATGTAATCAGATGAATATATTTTTATCTTGAAATTAGATTTTGTCATTTTTTCCCAATTGACATTGTTTATACATAGCATTGCCAGGTTTCTTTAGTTTTGGAAAACTTCTTACTTTTTTTCATTTTACTAATGCTAACCAAATTGTCAAAGTTTACATGACATAACTTTTTGTTCCATAGCCAAATATCTCATATTGAGCAAACAAACATGTCTCATTAGATAAATCTAGGTAGAACAAGTTACCTCTTGTTTGGTCACCACTTCCAATCAATTTTCCATCAGCATCAAATATTTTGGCCTTTTTATGATGGAATTCAACTTCATAGCCTAAATTGTTTAACTATGAAACACACAATAGATTATAGTTAAGTCCTTCAACTTAGTAAACATTAATGTCACATTTAATTTTATTAGTTAATTGAATTGTCCATTTACCTTTCACAATACATGGAACGTCATTGCCAAATTTATCAAAACCACCCTTTTATGGTCCAATGTCCTCAAATTTACTTCTATCACCAGTTACATGATTAGAGAAACCACTATCAATTATCCATCTATCACTTTTGCTCATATAAGAGATTAAAGTAATTTTATCATCTTCTTTCATAGAAACATAAACTACATCTTCACCATTACATTCAAATTCAGAATTAGTTTCTTCTTCAACAATATAACAAGATTTCTTATCTTTATCCTTATAGTCCTTGTTCTTCTTGAAGTCTCAGTTATCTCTTATTCCATTGTATTTCCTTTGGTCTACAAGCACCAATGCTCTAATACCAATTGTTAGAATATTTAGAATAACTAAGAAGGGGCGGGGGGGGGAGGGGGGGTGGGTTTAAATCAGTTATGCAAGGTCCAAATGTAACAATTAAACAAACAAACACTTAAATAATTTTAAATCCTATCATTCCATTACTTAACTTCTACTGTAAACTATTAGCAAAAATAATTGGTTGTCCATTGTTCAATAAATAACATACTTTGCATAATGTATACTTAAAATAATAAAACATAATAATAATATGTATTATGCAAAATCTTAGAGTGGGTTATCTTAAGATGGGTGATAAGCTTTTGTAATTATTTTCTATTAATATATACATACATGTAAACTTTAGGGACGATGCTAGGTTTTCTTCACTGATTCTTTCCCAGTTGACCTTGTTGAATTAGATTAATAAATATTATAGTGGCTTGCCATGTTTTCTTTTAAAAAAGACTATTTACACAAATTTGACACTATGACTTTACATGGAAAACCAACTAGGGAAAAATGACCAACAAGATGTCACAAATTTTCACCCTTTTGAACTGGGCCATGTTAAGAGCCAACCTAGCTAAAGGTTATAATACATATTGTCAAATGTGACCTTTTAAAAGGATTTAATCATCCTGTTAGGAGTGTCCTTATTAGAGGACTTTAGAACATTCCATTAGAATGTCACCCAATTAAAGGATTTACATAGACTGCTAGATCAACCTTGATTAAAGGATTTCAAATACTTTTCACAATGGTTTGAAAGTAACAATAGGTTTGATCTATTTAGTACAACTCACTTTTCATGTTTAGATCTTTTTTTAGCTCCTAATACTGATTCACTTTCTAGCCTCCATTGTCATTTCAATATCAGATTCACTTGGTAACCCTTCAAGAAATCTCTCTTCACTTTTGCTCAACTCAATTAAGCCTTTTATTCAGATTCAGTAGTTGACAACATCTGTAATAGCTCCAACTTTTTGAAACTCCTTCAAACATGCACAAGACCTTCGCTCTTCTCTCTTCCACATGCATGCTTACACATAGCTACAAGTTCACCTTTGGACCTCTTTAACCAGGTAGTTCTAATCTTCTGGTGCTTAATCCTCTCCAAAAATTAAGTTATCCAACTCATCGATCCTTATCTTCAACATTTTTTCCATATCCTAAGAAATCAACTTAGTCGGTTGGAAATTAGGATTCCTCATAGATAATTAAAGTGTTGTTCCTTGAACAACAATAAGTTCTAACACTCAGTCATCACTAAATTACTTGGTTACTATAGAACTTCTATCTCGGCATCAACACTATCACTCAGTTGATACTAATGCTTGGTCAACACTGAATTTGCTCAGCACTTACTATTGCTCAGTTGACACTAGCACCACTCGACTTATATATCAAAATTCCTTAGTATTTTACTCTATTACTCAATCAAGCCTACATAAGTGATTTATCTTTGCTTACATTTTCAAGACTTGAACAGTACTATCTTCTCCTCTATCAACATTATTTGAACACTCACTTTCCTCTAGATGATTTTTTTATTAATAACTTCTCAAATCGTCTTCATCAATCAAATAGATATGACATTTATATCACATAGAAAATAATCTCACCAGGAGATTTGACATCAATGACAACACAACAATTGTTTCGATTATAGTTTCCAACATAAGAAGCATAAATTCTACCACTATGGTAAATCAAGCCATACAATAAACATTTGTTGGAGAAAAATTTGGTAAGTCAAATCTTGAGCCAAAATTCAATGGTAATAATTTCAATTGTAATGAGCATGTACGTCGAGCAAATGAATGTAGATCAAAGGTTAGTAAGACACCAGATACATCTAGATTTGAAGGCTATTGTTACACATGTCTTAAATATGGTCATAAGGCACAAGATTGTAGATCTAAAGAAAAGAACAATTGGACACCTAAAGGTCAAGTAAAACAACCTAGGAAATCGAATACGATAAATTGGGATTACAATACTTGAGAAAATTGTCAATTTTGTGGAAAGTATGAAAACATTATAGAAAATTGTGGTAGGATATAACTCAAAGAAAGATGAGTAAATTGGAGAAGTTTGGACTATTATATTTTTTTAGAAGGTTGATCACCTAAGCAAAGACTACATGAACTGAGCACTAGCACCTATCATTGAAGAGAAGAATGGAAAACAAAAGGTCAATGGTGAAGAAATGAGAAGCCAAATGAATCAAACATGGAGAAAGAAAATTAGAGATGATAGTTCAAATGGTGAAGTTGTGATCATGCAATCCAATGGATTAAGTGATTCCCCCACCTCAAACTAAGCAAAGAGGTATGCATGGAACTCAATATAATTTGCTAAATCATACATCAGTTCCTAAGATTGTTAGAATAAAAGTTCAAATTAGTAAGATATTAGATGCATAAGGACAATAATGTATTTTGGTGGTGAGTTGAAAATTTGGTATTGATCAAGTGTTAGTTTTGGAGTCCTAAAGAGATCAAGCCATAATGTAAGCTATGACCAAACTATGACATTGACCATTTAAATGAAAGCTTTGATGTGCTATAGTCAAGTTGTATAGAGATAACAAAGACATTTGTATCTCATCTACTATGTGTACAATGCATTGATGAGGCCCTAAATTTGAATTTTGAAATATATAGAGAAGTTTGTAAGCCATTTTATGCACCTTGCATTTGAGTTTTCACTGAGTGAAAAGAGATGTAGAATTTCTATTTGGCATGATCATTGCATAGAGTTGTCAATCTTCTCCACACAAAGAAAAAATAAACACTCAAGAACCAAATGTCAAGTGTTGAAATTTTCTTCCAAATCCCTAGTAGAGTCACCAAAAATCTATTAGTAAAAATTTTTTTTTCTTTTACAAATGTTCAAGAAATGACTCAAAATTACCTAAATATAGGGAACAATATGTGACTAATAGTTGAGTCACTTGCAATAGCAATATGGAAGTGCTCTTTGCATTTTGATATGAAGGCTCAACTCCCATCTAAAATATATTCACTGAATTAAATAACTAGATATATCTTTAACCAAAAGAAACTATGGCATACTCACACCCATACATAAACATGAAATGATTGCAATTATCAGATCTATAGATTAAACATTGAGAGAAAGATCAACAAACATCCTTAAGAATTCTTATCAAACCTTTCGCATTACAAAGGAGATGGAAGGAAATAAATATCTTACTCTTCCATATATGAGTAGGTAAACTAGCCGATTCAAACACACACACACACACACACACACACACACACACACACACACACACACACACACACACACACACACACACACACACACACACACACACACACACACACACACACGCACACAAACACACACACACACACACACACACACACACACACACACACACACACACACACACACACACACACACACACACACACACACACACACACGGAATAATATTTAAAATAGGAAGAAAAGGACATATAACTGATTTCAACCAAAAAATAAATCCTCAGATCTTATAGTATGATGTTCATAAATTCCTCTTAATCTTAAACACAAAACAAAATAACGATACAATTATTTTTCCCCTGCAATTGCAATCAAAATTCAGTATATAAAACTAAATCATTTTCTTTCACTTTGTTACAATTGACACAAATCTACTCTACTCTACTTCCCCTATAGCCACACGAATGTCGACAACAAGAACCCCTAGCCTCTCCAATATTTTTCAATAAATAACTCTACGAGCTTAGTATTCAATTTCATAACTGAATCTTGGAAAGATTAAAAATTAATCTTTCTTCCATAGTTTATATCCTTCCCAATGATTTTTTCTCACTTACAATATATAATAATGTTGTTTGTAGATACTCTTTTATTAGAAATAAAACATTATAACAAAATTAATGTTAGAGTGACTAAAATTTATGAGGCAATACTATAGCCAATCTAATCATTGCACTTGAGTAATAAGTCACCAAGTCTTGATGGACTTTCATAATTTGATCTTTGTAGACATCTACACCAAAATTTATAAACATCCAATATATCTCCTGAGCACTCATTATTGCATACATAGTACTAGTTCCTTTCATTTTGGCACTCTCATCTATCTTTGTTCTAAAATTTGAATATGTTGGTTGTTGGGCTCCTTTCATAGACCTACATACAATCTTCTATAACTTTTGACCCTAGCCATATTTTGAAAATTGCTCTGGTGAGATTTTAGAGAATTTTATTTTGAAAACATATCTAAAAATATAAAAATATCCAATAGTGGAGATAAAGTTATTCCCCCACACCAAGATCTGTGTTTTCAATTTTATAAAATATGTACTTACAAGTTGTTGCTATTAAAATAGAACATGTTGAACTTGCATATTTTGAACTTGCAAACTTGAACCTCCAAACTTAAATGTTGAACCTAGGATCTTGAACCATGAGCATTCAAACTTTGAACTTGAACTTTGGGTTGTCAATTTTCATTTTGAACCTTGAACTTTTGAAACTAAGTCCACACTTTGAACTTTGAACTTTGAACTATTGGTTCAATGTTCAAGTTTAATACTTCTAGCTAATAATGTCCAAAGCATAACTTCACAAAGCCATTGTTAGGGAATATCTTTATAAGTCATGAGACTGCTTGAGAAATTTTCTCCATGGGGCCTAGTTTTTAAAGTTTAAAACTTGGGTGATGAAAGAAAACTAACAATATCCATCAAATTTCCTATGGAAAATGATATATTTCTAGCTTGAGAACTACGAATTTTATCCCATACTTGAATTTCATCTTCTTGAATATTAACAATTCCTTCTTGGAATTCAATAGGCTGGTTTTGTTTATATTTTATATGATCTTTCATTTTGTCATCTCTTACTCGATCATATTTCCTTAATCTACACCTTTTCTCCCCATTGAATACTTCAATTTACAAAATAATTCTTTAATTTAGGAACACATATATAATAATGCTTCAATTTAAAGAAATTAAAGAAGTAAAATACTCGGCAAAAAAATCATACCTTATTGATGATCCTTCATAATTGCCTTCCAAAGTTCTTTACAAAAATATGATCAAAACTGCTTGCAAAAATAATTATATACCAAAAATTGGCTAATTTTAGGTACTTTTGATTAGATTAATTTGATCAAAAGTTACTTAAAAATAAATTTATTTAAAAGAACCTAAGGGCTTGGTCATCATGCAATCACATTCAATCGACCTTGGTTTTGGCTGAAGATGGTTTGGTCAGACAAGGTCTACTCAAAGCTCATCCAACCAAAATTGCTCATGTGGCATCCTATGTTCAGCGAAACAAGAAAGAATTGTAGATTTTAAAACTTCCCATTTCTATGACTCATTTTTCTATCAAAACTCAATTTTCTTCAAAAATTAAAAATACCCTTTTATAGATCTCGAATTCAAGATCATTGACATATAAATTTCATAGTGTTTAGATTAGTTATAATTATAAATATTACAAATAGTTATTTTAACATTCAAGAAGATGTTACTTCAAAAAGGAGAAAAAAATAGTAAATCATATCAAAAAAATAAAACTTTATATATAGCACTAGAGGAAAGAGTAATCTTTGAGAATATGTAATTTATTTTTGAAAATGTCTTAATGTTGGTTACTTCAGCATAGATTGTAAAACCATATCACCAACACTTAGAAGTGAAGAAAAAAAATAAGGATAGACTAATGAGATGAAAAAGAACTAGATGAATCAAACTTTGAGAAAGAAGGTAGAAGAAGGTAGTAGTGGAATAAAAAAAGTTGAGATCACCCAATCCAATGGATCAGGGGATCACACTACTTCTAACTAAGAAAATAAGGTATGTAAGTAACTATATATTTGAATGCTATATTTTACACTAGATCCTAACATAAGATGTGTTAAATTCCATATCTACATAAGTTAAGATGCATTAGGACAAATTTGAGGCAAGAACTAAGAAAAGAGTTCATATACATAATTAGTGTCGAGAACCATTGTTAATGTCTATAATGACCAAATTTTACAGTATAGACCAAGCTCCTATATTGACTAAGTTAAGTATGTAAGTGTCAATGGTGACCAAGTTGTGGTTTTGACCAAATGATGGAAGGAAAGAATTGTGTTAGATGATTTTTTATGTAAGGATTGAGACAATTGTATTACACCCACCAGTGTACAATACATTTATTGAAGACCTAATTTGATAGTTTGAACCCATATAGTGAATTTTATTGTTCACTTTCACTTACTGAGTGATCAGAGAACTTGCAAAGTGATTCAAGATGATTGAAAGAGAGATGCATGAAATTCATTAACATATAATAGTGTGTCATCAATAAGGAAAGTGAAGTGTTGAAAGATTTTTTTTATCAAGTTACTTAGAACTTGTATTTCCAAACCCTAACCTAAAGAAATGGCAACAAGCAAAATTGTTGAAATAAATAAGCATGACAAAGAGGTAAGGAATGGTAATTTTTTTAGAAATGATGCATGACCACCTCTAAATTTCTAAGGTATGCCAAAGATTGCGATGAAGGGAGATCCCTTGGATGCCTTATCATCAATTCTACCTAAAGCTATAATGATTCATTATGTAAGATCATGCTTTATGTGAAAATTTAGTAAGATCGGAGACTATGAGATTAGGGAGGCATATTTAAAGTTGTGCAAAAATGGAGCTTTAAAGGGTTAGCACAAACATATTGCCATTAAAGGGTTAGTATCTACCCTAAAATTCCCTTGTGATTTTAAAATTGAATGGATCAAGATAGGTTTAAGTCAAGTTCATGGCATGCTATTATGGTTAGAGAATGGGCTGGTAAATATCACCAAAGAGATCATCCACTGAGTTATTGGGTATCCTACTTAAAATGGGGAAAGGACTATGCAATGTTAGAGTAATTAGCAATTGAGGTTAACACAATGGTCATCTGGAAAAAACATGGAATGATTATTTCTATCATCACTGATCTAGAAATTGAGTTTGCAGTAAGGGTAATTTCACACAAATCCTATGAATTGACTAGATAGGATAGTGTACCTTGTGTTGCAATTGACCAGGCATGAAAGACACTAAAGAAGGATCATGCATACAATCTAGCCCCATTGCAATTGACTCAAGTGGAAAAAAAACTTGTCATCAATCAAGAAGGCCAAAAACATAATGTGTAAGTTTGGTTCCCTAATTATTTACATATTCTTTTATGTTCAAAATACTTTTCCTACCATTGGAAATATTTTCTGGAGTCAAGACTTACTAGTGATACAACAGATAAGTCATTTTGTTTAGCAATGTGAAGCAAATTTTAATAATTTTATGGATAGTTATTTTGATGAATTCAATTAGAAAATGAGAAAGAGGAGATGAATTCCCATGTGCCTACTTGAAAAATATTATGATGATGTTTTTTTACTTATGGATATTGATTATACTTATGTACAAGCTATTGTACTAAGGGTAACATGGTTGAAGCCATTTCACTATAAGATAAACATTGATGAAATATCTATAGCTATAACAATATCACTGGCATAGAAGGTTCATAAGAATGCAAAATTATTTGGGAAGCATGAGGAAGCCAAAACAAAGATAACTATTGGCTTGAAAACTACAACCTTAGAAAGAAGAAAATGGTGAAAGATCTTGAGAAGATATTGCCACAAGGTGATAAGAAGAATGCATAGTTATAGATCACTCAAGGTCATTCGTAGGACCAAACTAGGGAAGATGAAGAAGAGGATGCAAAAAATAAAGTTAAAGAGATAGTGGTAGCCAGGAAAAAGGCCAAGAAAGAATATAAAATCATCATTGTCAAGCCCTCTATTGAAGGAGTGTTTGAAGAAGACTACTCTTCCTGGCACAACCAGACTAAGAATAAGGGCTACTACCACTGCAACATTTTCTAGGACACCAAAGAAGGCCATAGAGAAGAAATCATAACAAGGAAAAGGAGTAAGCTCTAGAAAGAGAAAGACAATGCCAGTGAAGATAGAACTAAGTCATTGAAGTAAGAAGTTGTGGAAGAGATTAATTTTGAAAAAAGAAGTAGAAGATGGTGAAGAAAGGAAAGAATCAGATGATGTCAATCAATTTAAGGTAGTTATTCATAAGCATTTAACCAATGTGTATGGAATCTTCCAAAACATCAAGATTAGTGTAGGTTTGTCAAGTTTTAAATTCATTAAATTTGAAACATTGGATAAAAATGATAAGGTAAAGATAGAAGATGTCATAATAGAAATGATGGGAACTTTTAAGGTGACACTATTGGAGATTGGGAATCTCGTACCTAAAGTATTGTATAGTAAAATTAATCAAAAATGGAAATTTTCCATAATGATTGAGAAGAAAATCTAAGAGGCTCCATTAATTGAAATAATGTCAAGTTTTGATAAGAAATATAGGATCAAATTTGATCCCACATAAAAAGCATTTTCTATATTAGAGAATAAAGTTGAAGATGTAGTTCAACAAAGCACATTGATTTGAAAATGATTTGTGGCATGATTCTTGATAAAGAGAAAAATGATGAAGGGACATCAAGCCAAGTTAAACTTGACAATAAAGAAGAATTTAATGAGCCTAAAAACTTGGAAGAGGCAATAAGGAAGAAGGTAGAGGAGAGTGAGCATCAAGTTGTTTTCAATATTGACGATGTATTTGAGGATACATAGTTGAATGCCAATGCCTTGACTGAGGAAGAGCTTAAAAGTGAAGCAATCACAGAGGCAACTTCAAACACACCTCTACCATGCATAAATCTACTTTTGATCCAAGTTCGTGATTATCCAAGGATAAAGAGAACAAAAAATATAGATTTAGCATTTGATAGTTCCACAATAATGACAATCATAGTTGAAGAGAAAAGTATAAAAGGTGAGAGTCTTGAAGAATAGGGAAAGCCAATAATTACAATTTTATATCCACTTCCTAAGGCCAACCTTGTAATAAATGCAAAAGAAGGTGATGTGACAATGCAAGTTCAAGAAGATAAATCTATAACATATGCCCTGGGACCTCATGTTGAGGGAATAAAGGAGTTTGTACCACCAAGGATAGAGGAGACACAAGATCCAAAAGAATTAGTGGTTATTCAGGCATTGGTTCAACTGTCAAGTGTAGAGCTCTCTACACTGACTAAAACAAAGACATCTACCACACCTAATCAATAAGTGATATAAACTCAATAGGAAAAAAACTACAATTAGTGTTGACACCAAAGGTCAAGAGATGCCGAAGTTGAGTTTTTAAGTATCATCAATTCAGCTAGCCATGCCTAGTAGTAGAACACCCAAGAAGAAACATTGATGAAGAAGGAAAAATCCCCTGGAAAGAAGGTTATATTAGATGAGGTTATAGTGATTCCCAAATGAGACACTGATAACTTAACATATGATAAAATGCAAATCCAACAAGATCTACTCAAAAGGAAGGCAAGGCAAGGAGAATTGTGGAGAGAAAATCCCCAATAGTAGGTACTACATGATATAAACAATATTTTTGTTGATGTGTTTGATATACAAGATATTAATGAGAAGGCTCCCATTCTAGATCAGTTAGTTCGCATTGTTTAAAAGGTCAACAATGATGATATAGAAGGAAATGATAAGTTGATGAAGCAATGTGAAAAGAAGTTTGAGACCAAAGTTTTGGCAAGTATTCCAACAGAAACTACAATAAAACAGGTTGAAATTTCCAACCTTGTGAATTATTTAGAGGGATTTATACAAAAGATTTAGAATTATTTACAAAGGATAACCAACAACTTATTGAGAAGTTTCAATCATATTTAAGGTCAACGTGACATTCTTTGAGCATTGCCACAAGTTCAAGCTCCATTCATTTTAACATGTTCACTTATGACCAAGGGAGATTAACCAAATTGATGGCTAAAAATGGTAACATAAGGGCTAAAATTATATCTACTCATATAATGTTAATACTTCATTTGGAGTTCATGCAAAGAGAACTAACCATAAAGGATTTAGTATAGAGAGATCCTCATCTCTGCATTGAAGATAGTTTGGTTGATCTAGTTTCTTAGCTAGAAGTAACAATTCAAGTCTTGGAATCTATTAGATCCAATTGGGATAATGCATTAGCCATGATTCTATAGATTTACAAACCATTTTTGGACAAATACAATTTTATCCCACCACCCGAAAAGTCGTGACTGACAAAAATAAGGGGGAGTAAATGAATGTCACAAGGGTAATAAGATGAAGATTAAAAGAGGATATCAATAATCAAGAAGGTATGATATAGTGTTTGACCAATTTTGAATGTACACTTTGAATGTAATGTATACACATTTTGAACCCTAAGTATGTTAGAATTCATGTATATATGGTGTACATTGTGAATTCTTTATGAAGATAGAGTCACAATCTAAGGGAAGTGTTATTTTATAATGTTGGATGTAATGTTAAATCACAACAAAGTGTTTTGTTCACTAATGTCTAAGGGGGAGATATTTGATCTCCAAGTCATGTTGTCAGTTAGTGTCAAACACTTCGTCATTTATAAGGAAAAGTTAGTTGGTCATTACTATGAGCAACTCATTCTACTAAGGTCAAGCAACATATATAACTTGTGTAAATACTAGCTATGGACCAAGGAGTAGTTACTGCCGATAAATTCAATGGTTGCCAAGTACTCTAGTATGTATCGAGTGATATTTTATATCGAGCATGTGAATGTCAAGTGATGACATATAGATAACAGTTATGACTAAGCACTAGAATTTTTACGCTAAGTAAGCTAGTTTTTGTATATGTATTTAGAAATAAACAAACACTTAGGTAAACCATTTTGGTGGATTTCTATGCATGTTTTAATGATTGAGGAGTAATTCAAAGAGATGATTATGCATTTTTATCGTTAATCCTATGTAAGACATGTAACTAATAAAAAAAAGGGAATTGATAAATGGAATAGATGTTGAATATAAATCATTGATCTTGAACTAGAAGCTTCACTAGTTGTTTGTTTGAGGATCCAAAACCTAAACTAGTATGAGAGCTAAGAGAGAAGTGTGTGTGTGAAAGAGGCTATGTTTGGATGTTAGAAGAAAGAACCAAGTATAGTTACTTACCAGTGAAGTGTAGCAAAAAATTTATTAAATGAGAAGGAGGATAAGGAATTGGAAAGAGGAGATCCGTAATCAACCATCGAAGTTGAAACCGAAGGATCATGTAGTGATACATTCTAGCAAGTGAATTAGGGAAAATCTCTTAATAGAGTGGTCCTTAAAAGAATATATAAATCTACTAATAGAATACTTAATTTTTGGTAAATCCTTTAATAAAGGTGGACTAAATAAGTCTTATAAGCTCTTAGCCAGATAAACCCCTCACAAGGTATATCACCAGAAGTGATCAAACATTATAGCCATAACATGCACACTTTATTGTTGTAGTAGTGAAGATTTATTAGTGGCATCCCCACCCAAGCTTTATGTTCACCTTGAAGGGTTTCTAGGTAACCAAATCTTTTCTGTTATATGTTTATCATTTACTTTCAATCTTATCATCATGATCAATATATTAGATCTGACATATCAATGTAGTACTTTTTTATGTGATGTATGATATTGTTGATGTAAGGGTTAGTGGTGATAGTTTGATATTCATTTTAATATTTTAGAGGAAAAAAGTTTTATAGATTATGATTCACCCCACCCTGTCTATTAGTATCTTACTTTCTCAATAAACTTCCAATATGACTTTCCATCTCTTAGAAATTTTCCTAAGACTAGTGTGGAAATCTAATGGAGTTCTCATCATTTATAGTAAATAACTACATTGAAATCACTCTCAAATCTTCTAGATTTAAATAAAAAAATTGCACCCTCCTCCCATTTTCCATAGAGTTGTCATTGTTTAAAAAAGTGTGGGAAGCTAAGTAGGGTTGTCCATCTCTTAGAAACTTCTGTAAGATTGGTAAGGAATTCCAATGAAAACCTTGCAAAGCATTTCCCTACCAAATCTTGTAGAAGACCTGGGATTATTTCAATTGCTACTAAGCATAAAGGCTTTGTGATAACCCTTCATTCTCAAACCCTAAATATACTTGTAAAAATAATTTGAGTTTGTATGTTGTTTAAGTTTTAGTTTTTTAAGTTTTATTTATCTTCTAAAAGCATAGTAAACTTGAATGTATTACATGCACAAGATTTTTAGTTTTTTACTGTAAATTTTGATTTTCGTATAGGGAAAACAATCTACAAGTTTGGGGATCAATTTTTTCAATTATGTTTATTAAAAAAATTAATATGTATTTTTTGATTAATTATAAAAAACTTTATAAAATTGAAACTTTCTAGAATATAAATATTATATAGTAATATGGTGATTTTAGTGTCTATAAAAATATTTATTATCATTTTACTATCTAACAAAATTAACAAATAAATAATGCAACTTCTTAAATTAGTTCAATATTTTCCCTTTTTCTCAATCATTTGCTAAAATTGTTACCTAATATACATTATATAAAATATCTATCTTTTTTTATAGTTTAATTTTTTAATTAATATAAATATATATAATATATAAATTAAAACCTTCATAACTCTCTACTCAGATAATGCAAATCTCTCAATTTCATAGAAGCTAGTTTATAACTTCCTATATTTTATTTGTACTTTTCTAATTACAATAATTAAAATGTAAATTAGTTATATATTAATTGTATATTTTGCATAATGCAAAATTTAATAAAATATTAAAAATCTACTATATTTGTTAGTTGGGAAGAATTAATGACTATTTAAATGAAGAAAAATAAAGATAAAAATTGGATGAAGTATATTTGTTTAAATCATTTGTAAAACAACCAACCATGATTAACACCATTTATTGAATGTTTTATACTTATTATTTTCTTACCTATTTCATAGCTTAGTGATTACTTGTAATATAGTTAAATATATTTTTATATATAATTTGCATTGTCATCTCATAAATGGGATTCATTATCATAGATACAAGAATAATATTTGTTCACAAAGCTAAAAATTGACGAAGGTATGCTCTGATACCACTTGATGAAGGGTGCTCCCCTTAATACCATAAACTCATAATAGAAACAAAGAAACAATAGCAAATGTGAGAACAAAATATGGACTTCTTATTATCACCACAAATATAGAATTACAGAATTCACAAGTACAATATGTTAACCCTCATGGGCACCTTCATTATAGTAACCTGCAAGACAATGTTGTGAACTACACCTAGAGCTATCCTAAATAATGTTCAAGCCTTTCTTAAATAATCAATTTGATGCTACCCAAGAAGGTTCTAGACATTGAAACTTAATACCTAGGGCTGACAGACCCTAACAATACATATAGAGTCAGCCAAATACATCTTTGACAATTATTCTAGATATTTTGGGTACCCCAACTTTGGAAGGCCATAACACTCTATTGGTACCCAATATAGACCTAGTGATTAAAATTTTTAGTGTGGAATCTTGAACCTATTTGAACTAAGGTTCAAATTAGTTCAAAGTGGTTTGAAGTCATTCAATTTTCTCTCCCAAGTTCAATAGTTTATTTCATAACTTTCCACACTTTTTGTGGCTCAATTCAGATTGGTTTGTGTAAATGTTTTCAAGATCATCTCAAAGAATTGTGAAACATGCATAGGTAATGGAAGATTGTGTTCTTGCCAAAATTAAGAAACCATAAGTTACACACCAATCAAGAAAAGGCTCTCTTAGTTCAAGTATTTAAACTCTTCCATTGTAGATGCAAACAAGTGATGTAAAAAATTAGCAACTTCTATGTACATGGAAGCATAGCCAATATACACAAATTGTGTGATGTGATACCCATACCTCAACAATGGAAATCATGAAGGACTAATTTTTGAATGGTTTAGATAATGAGATAGTAGAATTATATGGAGGAGATTATACAATGACTATGCAAATGAAAAGAATTAGAGTATTTAAAATTCATGAAATTTCTGGAGTGATAAAATTGATCGCAGTGTGGGAGCCATAACTCCCAACTCAATTGTTGGACCTTTCCAAATTAAAATATGTTGGAGGTAACCTAGCTATCTAAATTCACACTGGAGTGTTCTTCAAAATTCAATCCGGTTTGCAAGATCTACATAAATGTGTGCAAGTCTATCAAATTTACCCAGAACAGTCACAAAATGCAGAGCACAGTAAAATAGTCATTTTGTGGGAGTTGTCTATATCACAATCCAACTATTGGATTGAACTAAATTTAGGATATGTTTTGTAAAAGATAATCTTACAAGACTTCTCCAAATAGCATTGCAAGATTCATTTTAGATCAAAAGTTATGCTCGATTGAGTGCAGTGTTGTAGAAATTGCCTATGACTATCACAAATTGATGACAACACTTTACAACCAGAAAGTGCCACCTATTTAAATGTGCCCTCACTCTTAATTCCATGTTCATCCTTTCTCATTCCATTTATAAATATGGAACTCGTGATGTAATGTAAAAGGTTAGTCATCTAAACTATTAAACAACACCCGAGAAAAAGATAGTGATCTAGATAGCACAAGGATAAAAGAGATTTCAGTGGGGAGAATCTCCAAGATATGATTATCATAACTGATTAACCACATCAAGATTGAATAAAATTATATAAACCATTGAGAATGGATAGGTTGGGGTTCTATTTTTTTGGCTTTTGAAGGCAAACTTGGTGTTGTGAATAGAGAGTCAAAAATAGTAGAAAGAGAGCCTAGAAAAACGTATTTTTTTGTGGATTTTGTGCTATAGGAGGATATATAATTCTCTAAATAAATAATTATTGTGTATCAAGGGACAAATTCTTCTTTGTTATATTATTTTTAGAGGATGAGAGTTTTAGTATACCAAAACTTTGGGTTTGTGTATTAGCTTTCTGGTTAATGTTAATATATGAGTTAGCTTAATTATCTCTAAGTGCGGTCTTGATGCATACAGTGATTTACATGATTATTATTCAGACTTTGGGTTGTGTTATTTATGTGTTTGGAGAGGATAATTTGTCTTTCTTTCTATATTTCTTCTTTAATGTAAGCATTGGGTACATGAGATTTGTATCATTTACTTTTTGTTTTCTTGTAGATAATCAGTTTCTTTGCATCTACATCATCTTTACGAGTGGATGTTTGCATGCCTTTTGTGATTTTTGGTTAAAAGCATCCATATTTGTATTTCTTTGAATTCATTGCAACTTATACATGGGGAGCTATATCCAGATAAATTTAGAGGGCATTTATGCTTTTCAATAGAAAAGTGAACCAACTGTTAGTGCATATTTAGTCTTCATATCTAGGCTTTTGGGGTTAATATATATTGTTTTTCTTTGGAGGACAATATATTCACTAATATAATTTGGTGACTCTACTGGGGAATCTAGAAACAAAGATTTAGTGCCTAATATTTTTTTCCTCTGTTTTATGATTATCTCCATGTGCAAGAGATTGGAAACTCTATTGCAAAGATCATGCCAAGTATAAAAGTCATGAGAAGATCAAGGCCAGACCCTTCTCTTCCTAAAGTTTATCAAATAGATGATAAAGTGTTATGCGAATTTGTGGACAACTTTAAAGAAAGGATTTCTTGGGGTGTTCAAAATAATATAAGTCTTGAAGATGATGTCCCATCTTGGCTACTATGGAAAAGCATTTGTATAAGATTTCACAAGTTGAAGGACTTGCAAGAGCTTGAGGAGAAAGTGTCTCAGTTGACAAAATATTTAGAGGTGGATGATGATGAAGCTCCAGTTACATCTTCACATTTCATCTCATGTAATTATTCAATGCTGGGTGAGAAAGGAATCCAAACATCAATAACCCATCCACAAGAAACCCAAACATGGGAGAACAATAACACTTGGGCTAAGAGCGAGAATTATAGCTACTGAGATAGCCAAGAGAAGGAAAGTATTGACACTAACTTTTAACCTATAGATAATATATTGAAAACATTTAATGTTGCCCTTCTTGATGAAGAAGAAGATAAATTTTAGCATGAGACCTCCTTTTAGAATGATAAGAATGTAGAAACAAAGATAGATCTATAGACCTTTGAGTTGAGTAGTTTTCAACAAGATGATCATGTTGCACTTCAAGTAGAGGCAATTTGGCTTTGAAAAACTTCAACAATAGATAGAAAGAGTGAAGAAAAGTATGAAAATCTAGGAGATAAAGTTACCTAGAGTGAACTCAATCCACTTTTCTTGCCAATGGGGTTTCTTGAGAATGTTGCTATCAAAGGAAATCCTTTATCTCAGCCTCAAGATTCATCATTACATGATGAAAATATGTTCACTTCTTCCTTATTAGCAAATGCTGAAATTCTGATGGAAGGAGGAAAGGTTGGAGTTAGTCCCCAACCAGTTGAAAACTCTATTGAAACACCGAGTGAAACTCTCATCTACGAGGAAGAGGAAGACATCATAAGAAAATTTTTATCATCTCTTAAGCAAGAAGATTCCTCTTTGGATAGCCAAGGTTTGAATACAAAACAAATGGGCTACAAAGGTCAGTTTTGTGATTCACTTCATTCTTTTCAGTGTGATCCTACTGAAGATAACGTTATGAAGTATAAACATGTGCTGGGAGAAAAGAAAGATCAAATGTTTCTCATATTTGATGATGCCCAAATTCTTGATAGAGTTGGAGAATTTTTTTTTGATAAATGTTATCCCATGCTAAAAGAATTATCTCCATTTAATGGTGTGAGACATGATTCTCATGATTATGAGAAATAACAAATTTTTTAAACTATAGTTGGCAAGCTAATGAAGAACTTCTTGAGAATTGTTCTCTTCAATTCGAAACCTTTCTTGATTTAAAAGATGATGAAGAACATCTGAAGATGAAGAATGCTATGATGAGATTTTATTATTCAAGACAAAATGTTGGGTTGCCAAAGTATACTATGAGCTTAAGTTTCAGCATGGAAGAGATCACTAGGAAGTAGTGGTCTAGAGTTACTCCATTAAAGCACATCCTACTACTATGGATGGGTTCTTATTTCTCCCAACTAGTAAATGGGTTCACCAGAGCTCTGCTTTCCTCTAGTTCTCATGGTAAGCTCTCTTTCTACATTTTTATATATTGTGAATGTTAATTTGGTGTGTGTAGTGTTAGTTTGAATAATGTGCAAGCTTTATGCTTGTTGGTAGTTTAGGTGTTTTTTTGGTTAGCTTTGTCTTATTCCCCTCCACCCTCTTTGCAAGGAACTCCTAATTTCTCTTCTTGGTGACTGTATTCACACAATGGATAAGGCACTTGTCTTTTGCCATAGATTGTTGTAGTTCTCTATTTTTGAGTCAAAAATAGTTCCACAGTTAGAGCCCCTATTGGTACCTAATATAGACCCAGTGATTAAAATTTTCAATGTGGAGAGGATAATTCACCTTTCTTGTGTTTGGAGACAATAATTCATCTTTCTTTCTATATTTCTTCTTTAATGTAAGGATAGTGTAAATGAGCTTTTTATCATTTATTTTTTGTTTTCTTATAGTTAATCAATTTCTTCACATCTACGTCATGTTTATGAGTGGATGTTTGAATACCTTTTGTGCTTTCTGGTTAAAAGCATCTGTATTTGTATTTTTGTGAATTCATTGTAAACTATACAAGGGCAGTTGTACCCAGATAAATTTAGAGGCCATTTATGCTTTTCAAAATCGAAGTGACCCAACTATTAGTGCATATTTAGTCTTCTAATCTGGCCTTTTGGGGTTAATATGTATGTTTTTCTTTCAAAGACAATTTATTCACTAACACTCTTGAACCATTGCTTTGATTGTTTATTATATCAACTTTTTGGAAATGCCATCTCTTGATCTATAGGCTCAAGACTATGGTAGCACTCTCTCATCAAGTTTTTGAACTTGGTCAAGATACTCTAAGGCCTCCAATGGTGAGCCTTGATATTTTTCTGGAAATGTTTCCACCAAAAATCACCAATAACCTCTTTGATACTTAAGCTGGAGCAATGAGATTTTTATAGTAGGCTTATAACTCTAAAATGAACCTTCCCATATAAAATGAGAATATTCCAAGCTCGTATGAAAAACTTACTAAAAATAGAAAGTTCCTAAAAATAGCAACCCCCATGTCTACTAGTCCTTATTAAAATATAAAAGACTAAAATAAAAATATTTTTGGGTGATGCAAGATTGCTCTTACACCTAGGATGCTCTTGCATCAAACGCCTGGGATAATTTGAGAAGTGACTCTGTCACATCTCAGGTGTTCAGAGGAAAACCAAGATGGTTAACCTCCTCCCATGCTTGCCATGATCAATCCTCTACTGGTGTCCTTTCCATTTGACCAAGTATTCCTCATAAGTTATGTTCCTTGTACTTTTTCCAACACAATTGTCGAATATCTCCTCAATCTCCTTTGTAGTTGAACTAGCTGCTAGAATACTCCACCACACTTCTGCAACTTCATCTCTATCACCTCCTCCATAATACACTATCAAATATGAAATATTAAATACTGGTGAAATATTCAACTCAATAGGCAAATCAACTTCATAAGAATTTTTAGAATCATGTCTTTTCGGTATCTTGCATGGTCCAAACTTCTTCATCTTTAGCTTATTATATGTACTCATTAGAAAATGCTCTTTTCTCAAATGAACCATGACTTCATCTCAAATCTAAAATTCCTTATACCTCCTTTCCACAACTTCCTAAGCCTTGTACAATGTACTCATCTTTATGATGTGCTTCCTCACCTCCTCATGGATGTTCTTCAAATGTTCAACAAATTCATCTACTTTAGCACTACTTATTTCTCCTTTATCCAATTGCCACACTTCAGAAGCATTTCTAGGACTACTCTCATATACAATCTGGAATTATGATTTACCAGTACTCTTATTGATAGAATTATTATATGCAAATTTTTCTTATGGTAAAATCAGATCCCATCCTTTTGGTTTGTGTCCAACCAAACATCTCAGCAAGTTTTCCAAACTGTGATTCATAACTTTTGTTTATACATTAGTCTATGGATGATGTGATGAACTAAACTTCAACTCTATCTTTAATTTCTTCCATAATCTATGCCAGAAATACCCAACAAATTTGGTATCTCAATCTAAAACTATACTCTTTGGCAGACCATGTAGTCTCACCACTTCTCTGAAAAATAACTCTACAACATGAACAACATCACTAGTTTTCTTGCAAGGAATAAAATGTGCCATCTTTGAAAACCTCTCAACCACCACAAAAATAGAATCATGTCCATGCTACATCCTTGGTAATCTAAGAATAAAAATCAATGCTAACATTCTTCTACAGCTTCTCTGGTACAGGTAATGGCTGATATAACCTAGTATTCTAGTTCACTCCTTTTGCCACCTAACATACTCTACAACTTTGTACAAACTTCTTCACATCTTGCTGCAACTGTGGCCATTATTAGTTCTCAACAACCAAAGAAATGGTCTTTTCTCTGCCAAAATGTCCAACCAATCCTCCACTATGCTTCTCCTTGATTAGATTCTCTCTCATTGAACTTCTAAGAATGCACAATTGGCTTCCTTTGAACAAAATACTATTCTAGATCATAAAATCCAACCACTTTGTCCTATCAAGTGTAACATATTTTGTACAAGCCTTCCATGCTTCACCAAAATTAGGATCATTTGGATACAAAGTACTGAGTTCCTTAAACCCAACCACCTCTATATGCATTTCTATCAGTAAAATTTGTCTTCAACTAAGAGCATCTAAAACTTTGTTAGACTTATGACTCCTATGTTTGAAAACAAATGTATAACTCTGCAAAAACTCAACCCACTTTAAATGCCTTTGGATCAATTTTCCTTGACTATTTAAATATTGTAAAGCTTGATGACCAGTATATAAAACAAACTCCTTAGGAAAAAGATAGTGTCTCTACTTCTTCAATGCTTGAATATAGCATAAAATTCTTGATCATAAATAGAATATTTTCTTTTTGCATCATTCAACGTCTCAATAAAATAAGCAACAGGTCTACCTTCTTGGCTCAAAATAGCTCCTATTAGAGTACCACTAACATCACAGTCTACTTGAAACACCTTGTTAAAATTAGGTAGTACTAAAATAAGCTACTCAATAACTTTTTATTTTAATAGATTAAAACTCTTATCTGCTCCTATAGTCCACTTAAATTCTTTCCTATCCCCTCTCATTGTTTTAGTCAGGGGTTCACAAATACTACTAAAACCTTTTATGAACTTTCTATAAAAACTAGCTAGTCTATGAAAGGATCTTACCTCTATTACACTCCTTCAAGTAGGCCATTCAAGGATAGCCTTCACTTTCACTAGGTCCATTTTTTAGACCTTATGTTGAGACTACAAATCCCAGGTACACCAACTCCTTCTTTACAAAACTACACTTCTTTAGGTTTATCAACAACTTTTCTTCCCTCAACTTATCAAACACCTTGCAATTTGAATCAAATGATCCTCGAATGTCTTACTAAAGATCAAAACATCATCTAGGTAAAAATTGAAAAATTTAACTAGAAACTCCTTCAGTACCTCATTCATGAGTTGCATGAAAGTGCTCAGTGCATTGGTTAGCCCAAAAGGCATGACTAGCCACTCATGCAATCCTTCCCTTTTCTTGAAATTAGTCTTCCACTCATCACCTTCTCTGATATGAATCTAATGGTACCCACTTTTTAGAGCTATCTTTATGAAATACTCAGCCCCACTCAAACAATCCATAATATCATCCATCCTTGGCAATGTTAATTTGTACTTGATTATGATCTTGTTGATAGCGTGATAACCTATATATATCATCCATTCTCCATTCTTCTTTGGTGCTAATATGGCTAGTACAGCACATGGACTTAGACTCTCTCAAATCAAACCATTTTACAACAACTCATGAACATTCATGTTCAACTCTTCACTTTCTGGTGGTGTCATTTTGTATTTTGCCTTGTTTGGCAAACTAGCTCCTAGAACAAAATCCACCTGGTGACTGATCTTCCTCATTAGGAGAAATCCATTAGGTACATTATCTAACACAATATTAGATAACTCTCCCAAAATATTTGCAACTTCTATAAGTACCTCCTCTACTTCTTCTTTATTATCTTTTTGAATTATAGAAAAACACACATGCTCATGCTTCATACCTTTAAGAAACTTTTTTCTATCAACAAAACATATTCTAGCAGAACTACAGACCTTTTCTTCTTTCTCCTTCAATGGCTTCAACTTATGCTTCACTCCATCCTTGGTTAGAGTGTAGGTATTTTCTCGCCCATCGTGTATAGTATGCCTGTCAAACTAGTATGTCTGTCATCCTAGAATGTGATGATCTGACATCTTCATTAACATGTGCAACTTTTGCCTAGCCTTTTGTTCTTCAATCCATCCTCCCTTGGTCCTAGGAACATTTGAATTCTCTATGCCCTTCTTCTCCATAGTGAAAATATTCCACATAGAAGCCTCATCTTCTAGATCCTTGTCCTCTGCCTCTTCCTCTCTAATCTCTATTGTTCTAATCATGGAAATCATTAGAATTGTTTCTCCTCTAATTCTAACTACTACTTCCATCCTCATCCTTGTTCTTCTGATCATCATTATGGCCTCCATAATATTGTCTGCTAGATCTTCCACAATGACCTCTTCCACTATTCTTGTTGTCAAACTTCTTGCTTAGTTTCTCCTCAACTCTTAGGGAAAATTGGTATGCCTCCTTAAATACAATTCATTCAAATGAGACTTATCTCATCCTAACTAATTGGCCTTAAACCATTAAGATAATAGGCCACTTTCTCCTTATTAGCTTCTACATGGTCAATTCTAATGAGAACTTGCTATAACTCATTGGTATACACTTGAATAGATTTTCTCCCTTGCTTCAACCCTTGTATTTTCTTCAATAGATCAAGCTCATAATCTATGGGAATGAATTGTTGCTTTAGTTTAGCTATCATCCAATACTATCTAGTGATTTTGTCCTTTCCTTTTCTATTTCGCAACAACTGAACCTCTTGCCACCAGATCTTTTCATATCCCTTCAGTTGTGCCTTTGCAAACTTGACCCTTTTAGGATCCTCAATATCGTCATACTCAAACTACTCCTCTAGTTCATTGATCCAATCGATCAACTCCTCTAGGTTAAGATTTCCCAAAAATGTGGAAACCTCAAACTTAGGTCTTTTACCAATCTTGTTGATGGCCTTAAAAAGCCTCTCTTCGTCTAGGTTTAGAAATTCCTCTAGTTCAAAATTTTCTTCTTCTTCTTCCTCATCCTCATTTTCATCTCTTACAAAAATATTTATTCCTCGATGCATTTGTTCTTCCAATTCTTGCATTTGTGTTTTGAGGGCTCTAAAACCCTTAAGGGTAACACCTATAGTTCTTTCACCACAATCTCTTTGTAGAGGCATTTTTTATTCTTTTGCTGAAACCCTAGTGTAAACTATCTCACAATTAGTGATCTGTCTACATGCTCAGCCCAAACCACAATCCTGGTGTGAACTACCTAATAGTTAGAGATCTATCCATACACTCAAGAGCTCGAGTTCTGATACCATTTGACAAAGGTATGCTCTGATATGACTTGATGAAGGGTATTCCCCTTAATACCATAAACCAATAACAGAAACAAAGAAACAACAACAAATACAAGAATAAAATATGGACTTTTTATTATTGTTGCAAATGTGGAATTATAGAATTCACAAGTAAAATAAGCTAACACGCATGGGTACCTTCATTACAATAATATGCAAGACAATTTTACAAACTACACCTAAAACTGTCCTAGAGAATATTTGGGTCTTTCTTAAATACGCAATTTTATGCTGCCCGAGAAGGTTCTAGACATTGAGACTCAATACCTAGGGTCGACAGACCTTAACAATACATATAGAGTCAGCCAAATACATCTTTCACAATTATTTTTGATATTTTGGGAAGGGCTATAAAGTTTCTTTGGGGAACTCTGTTGTATTGACCCGAGTACTTCAACTAAATCTAGACTGCTCTATGCTATGACTTGTGTGAACATTGGAGACTGGAGAATCTTTCCTTAGTTATTATAATTAACTCTAAGCAAGGCATTATAAAGAAGGAAGTGGAGTTTGAATCCCTCCCCTTCTATTTTTTTGTAACAAAACTGGTCTTTAGGCTAAGAACTACCCTAAGAAGAAGAATAAAATGACTAGGTAGGAAGTCCCTTCTTCAAATCCCCCCTCCTATATTCCTCTTCCCAAATTGGTATGGATAGAAAAACTATCAGCTGAAAAAAAAAAAGACACTATTGCTTTGGGACAATCCCAAATGTAGGGGAAAAACCTTGTTCCCTCCTAGCCTGTTATTGAATAGCCCATTGCTATGATGTCCTCAAGTTCCCTTTTGGTTGCTAGGAAATTGGATTTCATGGTTATTTCTCATAAGGAACTAGATATGGAGAACCCTATGGCTAAGAATACATCTACTAAGATTGGGATCTTGAAAGGCTCAAGGGTTAAGGAAACTATAGTAAAAGACCTTGAAGAATGAGAGATTAGGTAGATTGGTTTTGAGAAATGTCAGAGTCCCACCCATATAGTCTTGCTAGGTCTAATTGGTTCAGTGCAAGGACGATGGTTGAGCCAGGTGTAATATTTTTTTCTAAGGCATTAGTTAAGCTTTCATCAAATTTCCCAAAGCCTCTACCTTCATTCATTTTGAAAACCTAGTTTCTTTCTAGTTCTAGCAAAAGCTTACAAATGAAAAACAAAGACTAAAGTCAATGGGTAGAGGTTAATAGGATGAAGAATAAATTCATGACTTCTAGCTAGCTCTTCAGTATGATCTCTAAGTCAAAGTCCAAATCAAATATGAGAGGGAAGAAACTGAGCTTGGGCGGGAAGAATAATAAAGAAACTAGAGAAACAAAAATTTAATCTCAAATTCATGTTGATTATAAACAATTGACCCTGTAGGGGAGCTATACGAAATGTTATAAGGGAAGATTATGTCTTGGAACATAAGAGGCTTGAATATTGTTCATAAGTAGGATATTCTAAGAAGTGTGATCTGAGATCATTAACCAGGAATCCTTTAGGTTCAAGAGAATAAGATACCAAGAGAAAAAGTGGAACTTATCTCTTTTATAAAAAACTATAAAGCGTTGGGTTCTAGTTCTCAAGGAGCATTACAAGGAGTTTTTAAAATCTAGAATAAGGCTATTTTTCAAGCTGAGTTGATCATATCCAAGAAAACTATGTTGTGTATTCTATTTTCTCATATTAGGAATAAATTCTCTTGTATTCTCTCTAATGTTTATGCTCTCAATACAAATTTGGGTAGAGTAGATTTTTGGGAGAGATTGGGTGCCTTCAAAGACTATGTTTGTATAGAATCTTGGCTAACTTTGGGGATTTTAATACTTCCCTAAGAGATTTAGAGAAGTTTGGAAGGATTCAAATCCAAATCTAGTTAGAGGGTAGGTTGGATTTAATGAAGTTCATAGATTCTCAAGCCCTAGATGATGTTGAGCTTCAAGGTCTAAATTTTATGTGGTCTAACCACAGATCTGGGGATGACCTAATTCAAGTTAAGCTTGATAGAGATCCTTTCTTAGTTGATTGACTATTTATTTTTTGTTGCTCCCTGGTGGCCCTTTCTAAAATATGTTTGAATGGTTTTCATATTTCTCTTCTAGAGAAAACCCCAACTATTAAAAGAAATACTCTTTTTAGGTTTGAAAAAATTAGGATCAAACGTCTTGATTCAAGAGGTAAAATCGAGGAGTGGTGGGATATAAGGATAGATGGGTTTGTAGTGTTTGGTTTGGAAAAAAAGATTTAGGGCATTTCCAAGGTCTCAGAGATAAAGAAAATGTTTCTTTGTCAAAATGTGACAAGATTATTACTAAAATGGAACATTTTTGGAGACATCGATCTATAGTATTGTGGTTTCACTTAGGGGATAGAAATTCAATATTATATGATATTAGTTTGTCTAAACACACGGTGGCCAATATAATAACTAGAATTGTTTCTAATTTCAAAGTGAAAATATTAGATAAAGAGATATCAGAATATTTTATTGGTTTCTTCTCTTCCCTCCTTTCTAAATATAACTCTCTTTATGTGGAAGATCAAGAGAAGATGATTGAGTTTGTTCCTAATATCTTGAAATGGCAGTAGAAAAAGGTTTTCTTGTATGTGTTAGGGTCAAATCTCTACACTACTCTCAAAAAAATCTTTTGTTCTAGAAAACTTCTCTAGGACATTAATTCAACTTTCACATCCGTACTCCCTAAAAAAGTTAGGGCCTCTTCTATCAATGATTTTAGACCTATGAGCTTGTTTAACTTTGTGTACCTAGCTTTCTCTCAATGGTTGACATCATGTCTTCTAGTCTTCATCTCCTTGCTTATTTATCTAGAAAAAAAATGGCTTTGTATTAGGTCATCAGATTTGAGATTCTATTGGTAAAGTTCATGAAGTTATCCCCTCTATTGAAATGTCTGAACTGTAAGGTTTCCTCCTCAAACTTGATATTTCCAAGTCTTATGACTGAGTGGACTAAGATTTTCTGGTCAATATCCTTAAATTGTTTGGCTTATGTGATCATATTATCCAACTTGTTTTGCAACTTACTTTGGCTTGTTCTGATGTAGCTCTTGTGAATGGATCTTCTTCCACTGTTTTCAAGCCTTCTAGGGGTTTGAGGAAAGGAGACCCCATTTATCTGATCATGTATTCTCTAATGGATAAATATCTAGGTTGTCTACTATAAAAGAGGCTACTAAGTGTAAAAAAATACTTCAATCCTACATTTTTGCTTTGGGTTAGCTTATTTAGTGGAAAAAAGGATTAGTTTTCTTCTCAAATACTCTGATTAAAAGACAAGGAAGAATATCTATTATGTTGGATTTCCAATTAGGTTCCTTTCCTGTGACCTATCTTGGTTCACCTCTTGGAAAAAAAAAAACTTGATTCCTCCTGAGTCTCCCTAGTTGAAATATTTCAACAAAAACAAGTTGCATGGAAACGTTCACTTCTTAGCCAAGCTAGAAAAGTATAGATGATTAAATCTAGTCTTCAAAGTCTTCCAACTTATGCTTTAAATGTGATCAAAATTCTAGGTAAGTGTCAAGAATCTATAGAAAGAATTCAAAAAAGTTTTCTATGGTCAGGAGTGGAAAAAAATTATATTACCTCTTATGGCCTCAAGTCTAGTTTGTATGTGAATAAGGAGTGGTGGTCTAGGTCTTAGATCAATTAAAACTATGAAACTTGTGATAATGGCTAAGAAAATCTAAAAGATTTATAATGAAACAAAAGATTGGAATAGTGTAATGTGTAAATATTTAAATAACTTCCATTCTTTGAAAAATTTCCTCATTAATCACGAAGGGATGTTAGGTTCTACCTTTTGGATGGGTATCCTGCAACATAAAGTGACTACCAATCTAAAACCTAGATAGAGGTTGGGAGATGTACAATCAATTAACTTTTGGAAAGATGGTTGACTTTTGGAGAAACCCTTGGCTGTGGAAGTGGATAACAACCAACTCATAGAGAGATGTACCTAACTTATAGATTCTAAGGTGGTAGATTTCTAAAGAGATGGTCAGTGGGTGAGAGTTGCTGATATTGACCCTCTACTCAACACTATAGTCAACCTCAATGCCTCTATTTTTAGGCTAGGAACACAAGACTCGTTGATCTAGGAAGGACCTTCCTCAAGGTTCTTCTTTGTTTAGTGCATTTGGTACCAAATTTTGATGGGAGTTCCATCACAATTATGGAATTGCAACCTATTGTCATTGCAATTTTGACGGTCTTCTATCAGAATTGCGATGATAATAGGTTGTGGTACGATAATTGCAATGGAACTACAATCACAATTTGGTACCAAATGTACTAGTGTTTTTTTGGAACTTCAGGCTATACAAGAAACAAAAATGCCTTCTGAGTTTGGAACAACAATCTTATTCCTAAAATTAACATCTTCCAATGCATAGCTTTGCAAGAAAAAATATGACTCTAGAAAACCTTAGTAAAAGAGGTATGTGTTTTCCTAATAAGTGGTTTCTTTATACAACCAAGGAAAAATCTGTTAACCATATATATTTCTTGTTCTTTTGCTTGGAACACTTGGATAGAGATCTTTTGAAGGCCTACATATTGAGCTAGGCTATGTTGAAGAATTTAGTGGACTCGTAAATATTATGGAAGGATTTTAAAGGGACCATTGAATAAAACCTCAAGAAGGAAAGGAACAATAGGGTCTTCAAGGATAAAGTTCCATCCTTCTAGAGTATGGCTAATTGAATAAAATATTGTATTATAGAAAATTTTAACATATTGTACAAAGTAGAAGTGGATTTTGAAAAAGGAGGTAACCTTAATCAAAGGCAGACCATAAAGATGAGGTTTAAATAAAATGCTAGATGGGACTGTCCTCCTCTGAGCTAGATCAAAATGAACTTTGATAGTGTTACTAAGGGAAATCTTGGCCCTACTAGGTGTGGTTCTATTAATAGGGATAAAGAAGGTAATATGATTAGAGCTATGGCTATTTTGCTAGGTACCCAAACCAACCATATGGCAGAAGAAATGGGCCTTCTTCATGGGATTAGGATGGCTAGTAACATTAATACTAAGGGAATATGAATAGAAGGGGATTCCCTAAATATTCTCAATTGCCTTTCAAAATGTTTGATCCCTTCATGGACACTAAAAAATATAATAAATGAAGCTAAAATCCTTCTTATTAATTTTGAAAAAGTGTATATTTCACATTTGTATAGAGAAGTGAATAAGGTAGCTAACTTATTTTCTAACATGGAAATTACAAAGGGTGTCGTTTCAAGTTGGAGGCACGAGCACAATATTAATCATGAAAGTAAAGTGTTTATTAACTATAATAATAAATTTAGAAAATTTGGAAATATTTCATTTAATTGAGTCCAAGAGGGAATTTTTTTGGAAATGAAATGTAATATTTTTTTGAAAGCTTGAGCTGGAGTTGTGCGGAAATTATTAACTCACATAGTCTATGGGTTGTTTTAGTGTTCTCTCTTCTTTGTGAAGTTTCATTTCAAGTTTTTTAATCTTCAATTTTTTTTGAGACTTTTGCTCTACAAATTGTTAGAATGGGTGGCAAGGCGAGGAAAATGAAACCTAATATCTATGAGAAGTGGAGGATGGCAAAATATGTTTGGGAAAAATTGAATGATGAAGGGCTCACACCTTACATGGAATGGATGAAACCTAGGAAACCAAAAGTGACTGATAAGTTCATCAAAGGCAAGAACAATGGTGATTTCAATCTTGAAGAGAGGAAGTTCAATCTTGACATTGGAATCATGGCAAAAAAAATAGGGCTAAGCACCAATGGTAATATCTTCTTTTAGGATCTCAAGTACTCTGAATTGGATGTGAATAAATTACCTAACAAAACTTATGGTTAAACTATAAAAGGGGAGAGTGGGATTTTTATGACATCTTATATAAAATTTCTATGACATCATATCCTTACTCAGGTGATGGAATACATGACCGTAGATGGGAGATATGAGAGGGCCCATACCTATCATTTTGTGCTTTTAAATCACTTTGGATATAAGAAAAATGTTTGTTTTCCCTTTTAGTTATTGTTCTTATTGTCTCTCAGTATCAATGCACTAAGGTCTAACCCTTATAAACCTATTATGCATGTATAAGGGATTGATGAGGTTGATTCATGATTTTGTGAAAAAATAAATCATACCCACTCCTGAAGAAAATTGATGAATAAAGTGGAAAAAAATATAACTTTGCAAGGGTTACTTTAGTGGCAAATCTTCACCGTTTGGCGATCCCGTGTGATGAGTCAATCACCATTTGGTGAATATTTATCATATTTGGGTCCAACCAGATCATCCGATATTTATCATATTTGGGTCCAACACACGGGTTGGTTGCCCATTAGTTACCACATGATTGGTGAAAAATATCAGTGCAATCACCAATGCAATATATAGTTTGGATAAATTTATTTTAAACATATCGCTAGCCTTTGCATGTTGTTTCTTATTGGCCAACATTATTTCACCATTTCTACATCCATATAAATTTTCCTTTGGGTTGGGTGTCACCAACCATTTTACCGACGTGTTTCAATCACCTGCCCCATTTAGCCAATAGTATTGAAGTTCAAGTTGGTGAACCAGAACAAGATCTAGAGGAACTTCCCCTAAGTAGGGAGTCACAAACTAAGATTATAGAGTTGGAGTCAGTCCCAGACCAGTTGGTTGAGAAAACCAAAATTGATTCCATAAATCAGGTTCATGCACAAAAGGGGAAAAGAAAATTGGAATCGAAGAAAGATCAATCTCGCTGGGATCTGTCCAAAAGGAATTTTCAGTTAGAACAGGTTGAAAAGTACTGGTTCATTGAACCAGTGCCCAATCCAAATGATGGTGAGCCTATTACAAAATGTCGATGTAAGATTTGCATAGAGATAACAAAGAAGCATAAGAGGTTGTAGATTAAAATTGATACCATAAAAAAGCATGTTGTTAAAGTTTACAAGAAGAAAATTATAGATGGAGTCAAAAAATCCGTGCTAACTTGGAAAACAAAGGAGAATTGTCTACAAATCAAGAATGCTAAAATATATGAGTTACAATAGCAAATATGGGAGAAGCATTTTGCAGTAAAAGGTTCCATTGAAGATTTCATTGGGAAAGCAACAGAGGTGCAAAATATGGGAAAATTAGTTCAATTAGGTGTGGTCTTTTATATATTGAGTAGAGGATGCCCTATGATGAATATCCTTCAATGACTGCATTATTACATTTTTTGAAAACTTGAAACTATCCTAACAGTCACTGGTTAGTAAATAGTGGGTGGGAATGGGAAAAATGTCTTGCATAGGTTGAAATAGAAGATATGAAGGAATCTATGAAAAAAATTAAATTTCATTGCATTGTCTCTAGATGAAGTTACATCAATTGATAATACTTCTTGCATGTGCATGCATGTTTACACTATAAACAATCTTTGTCATCAACCATTTCTACTATCTATTGCTAAATTGAATCGTAGTGCGACAACTAAAAACTTATATGAATTATTAAAGACTAATCTAATTGAATCTAGAGGTCTGGATAGCATGGAGATTGCCAAAAAGTTGATGTGTGTTGGAGTGGATGGTGCTTTGGTTATGCAAGGTCATAAAGGTGGTCTTTGCAAAAAGATCAAGAATGATTTGGCACCCTACGCTATTCCCACTCATTGTGTGGCCCATCAAATGAATCTATCTTTTGGAATTGTCAATGATTTTGGTTGTGTAAGTAAAGTGGAATCTCTGATCAAAGAGATTTAACAATACTTTTGTCAAAGTTCAAAATGAGTCTAGGAATTTCAACACTTTTCTACAGGACTTACTGATGGGAGGAAGCTTCTAAAGACAATGATACCAGATGGATCTCTTTGGATGGACTAGTGCATCAAGTAATGTCTGAATACCTTTCATTGATTGGACTAATCCACTTTGTGTGAGATAGATTCCCTTGGGTATATTCAAGCCTAACTAATGTTAAGGTACTCTTAACTTTAGCAGTTATTCTCCCCATGCTACAGGACATGAGAAATATTATAAAAGAGGTTAGATGAAACAAAGTTTGCAAAGTGGTTAGAAATCTCATATTTGAACAATCCTAGGAACTTTTACATATTGGTGGAAATGAGGAGGTATGTGGAGTTGACATACCAATGCAATACCATGCCTGTCTCAACCTCAACTTTAACCCCAACAAAGTAGGAAGTGAAGTTGAATCAAAACTAGAGAATATACTTTCACATGTTACAAGTGAAGCCTTCAAGAAGATCAAAGACTCTGTGCTTGACTTTGTCAAGCAAGTTTGCTACAATCTTTCGTTAGAAATTAGATTGAGATTCCCTCCAGAGGAACTGCTGGAAGCAATGTCAATTGTTTTTCCGCAATATTGGTCTCTAAACAGTTCAACTAATTTTTGAAGAAGGATTCCAACTCTAATTCAGAATTTTTACACACTTAAAGTAATCTATGCAGTCACCATAAATGAAATTTTAGATGAAACTAGACAAAGAGATTAATCATACTCTTTTGCAAACATAATGAGGGGAAAATATGCTATTATGGAGAACCCAAATGAAGAGGGAGTGGTAACAAAGCTTTGGAAAAACCTTGGTGAGAGCAATCAGTTGAGAGAGGCAATACCAAAATATTTCAAGCTTACCAATTTATGTTTGACAATGATATTGGGTTCAATGGAGGATGAGAGAGTTTTTAGTACTTTGGGCTTCCTTTAGTCAAAGGTTAGAAACAAATTAGACAAAAATTTGGATAATTGTCTGAGGCTTTATAATTCTAAGTATGAGGTAGAATGTTTCGCTTATGACAGGGCTCTCAGCATTTGGAGAAAGTGATGTCAAAGAAGAGGGATTACCAACATTACAAACACAAGTGGTAATGGTAGTGGTGGTGGCAGGGGCAATGGCAGTGGTAGTGGTTCATATCCTAATATTGAAAGTGAAAGCAATGAAGTTGATGTTAAATTTGGCATGCATAGTGAGTCTAATGGTGACAGTGAATTTGAAGAAAACACACTAAACAATGAAATGTTATATGCAATAAATGAGGAGGATTTTGATGATAGTGATGATGAGTCGGTCCAGGCAAAATGGCAACTATAGCAGCTTTCTTAACCTTCTACATGAGTCAAGTAGTAGGCTAGTAGCTCTGATCTAAGACTTTACCTACTAATTAATTATGTAACATGTTTGTAGAAGTTAATTTATAGCCTTCATTCACTGTCCCTTTATAGATGTTTAATTTAAAAATTATTTTTTTTAACATGCTAATGTTACAAACTTAGTACTTACATGTGGAGATTTTCATTGATTGTATTTTTTTAACATGTTGAGATTTTCATTTATTCTAGTTTCTTTAAGAAATTGTAACATAATGCATTTAATAGAATAAGCTCAGATATGTTGGCTCTTGATTCTTGATATGCCATAGTATGCCAGTGCCTGGCTGCCCAACTATCCTGATATGTTGGCTCTTGATTCCTGTAACAATTAACATTACACAAAGTTGAAATTAAATCCAAAATTTTCAATGAAAGAGCAACAAGTAACAAAATGATTATAGTTTTATCACTTACTAATTTGTTAATGTGTTACTACTTAGTGCTATCAGCTATGACTGCCATTGATAGCAATAATAACAGTTTGAGAAGATGACCTAGCTTCACTAAATTTCTTTAGGGCACTCCATTCAACATCATTTAGAAGCCCCATTTTTTTGAGGTTGTAGCTAATTAGTTGTAGTCTCATCAACAAAAAATACTTCTAAGAGATAGAATCATATGATAGGAGGAATCTATCTATAACATCACTCATTGTTGATAGTGGTTTGATGCAACTTGCAATTCCCTCTAGAGTGAATTTCTCAAGCAATTTCCCTAAATCAGAATTCATCCTGCCCTAAAGCTTTTTCATGTAATTTTCATTTCCAGTGAATGTGCCTTCTGAGTTAGCTAGATTTGGTAATCCAACATTTAGCAATTTCACTATGGTGTTATTCATCTTCATCAACTCTTTGGAAGTAGAATTGAGCGATTCACTAATTCACATTACTTCTTCAAATTGTTGAGAAACATTAATGGCCATTACATAGGCATCCAAGCTATTCTTTATTCCATGTGTTTTCAAATCCCTCTCACTAGATCTCTTTAGTTTATTGGGAACTTGGTTAGAAAGATCTTTTACGGAACTGGTGAAGATTTGTCTTTTAGCCTGAAAATCAATTTTTACAGTTTCAAAGACAACTCTGAGATTGCTATTTAAATCAAGCCATTCAACCAAACCATCATTGATCATCATTATTTTATCCCAAATTTCTTGTTTGATAAGCTTAATTGTGTTCATTATAGTATCCTTCACATGATGGTCTTCGGAAGAGGTCACTCTATTTTCTGCCATTACATTCTCCACCTTTTTCTTCATTTCAAATATCTCTTTCTAGTTGCATTTGCCAATTAGTTGCTCTCTTCCTCTCATCCTCTAGTTTCTTCTTCAAATCTTGGATTTTATTTGTAGTAGTTACCTCTTTTATCTTCTTTTCCTTAAGTTCTCTTTTCAAATCATGGATTGTCTTTGAAGTGGATTCTTTTTTCTTCACACTATCCAATTCCTTCTTCAAATCATAGAGACTTTGAGTAGACTCCTCTTTCTTTGTGTTCTCCAATTTCTTTCTCAAATCAAGGTTTTGTTTCACAACTGACCCCTCTTTTTTCTTTGCATTTTCCAATTCCCTCCTCTATTTGTGGATTGTGTTAGTGCTTGTAGTAACACTAGACTCTATTTTCTTTGCATTCTCCAATTCCTCTTTCAAATCATTGATAGTTTTTGCAGTTGAAAACTCTTTTTGTTTCATATTATCCAATTGCTAATTCAAATTGTGGATTGTGTTTGCACTAGAAACCCCTTTTTTCTTCTCATTCCCCAATTCCTTTTGCAAATTAAAAATCATACTTTCCCTAGACTCTGCTTTTTTCTTTTCTTTCTCCCATTCATCCTTCAAAATTTTACTTTCCTTGGCAACAGATTCTAGCTCAGTTTTCAGTTAATTGATGACCTATGCACTACTCTCTATAGACTTGAACAACTATGTAGTAGACACTTGTTCATTTTGAAGTCTTTTTTGGCACTTGTCCAATTCTTTACTCAAATGTTGCAATTGTTCATTCATCTTTTCTTGCTAGACAATTGCCTCTGTAGGAGAAGATTTCTTTATCCTATTTTGCAATTCTTTGAACCTATTGTTTGCTGCTTTCTCCTTTGTCTTCACATCATCAAGATCTGCCTGCAACTTTTCTATTTTCTTTGTAACCCTTTTGTTTTCCCTCTCCACTTTCAGAAGTGTAGACTAGAACATTTTGTTGCTCTCTTTTGATATATTGATTTTGTCAATATTTTCACTTTTAAAAAATCCATTTGAAGACTGGTAACTTGTATATTGTTACAATTTATTACATTTTGTGGTGGATTATTATCTCTACCTAGGAGCATAAAATCCATGAATTTCATCATTTCATTGTTTGCATCATATGTTGGAAATATTCTGTTAGTAGATCCCTGACATTCAACAACTGCATCACTTTTCAAAGTCTTCATAATTTGTCTATTTCTTTTGCTTATTTGTTCAAACTTTGATGCAAACTCGTTCAAACTAAAATCCAGGTTTTCTAGCACAATTGAGTGTTTGAAAGGTGAATTATCAACTATATCATTGAATGCTAATGCTCCTCCATCTCCAGCTAAATATTCTCCACCTACAATTGTATTTTGAGGATCGCCAACATACTGAAGATGACCTGTTCCAAATCCTGGCATTTTAGGACTATTTTGAAGGTTTTGTATAGAAGCCACTAGTGCATACATTGTTGAAGTAACTGCCAACATTTCTTGTGGTGTAATTGCCATAAGTTTTTACTTTTTTGCACAAGGTTCATCCATGCTAGTACCAGTGTCAGTGCCACTGCCAGTGGGATCAACTACAACTAGATTTGAAGATTTAACAAATAATGTGTTGGAATGACCTTTAGAAGCAGAAGTATAATTTCTTTTGCCCTTTTTAGATGAATCATCTTCAATCTCAGAGCTTCAAATGATTGGTTTACTTCCTCTTTTAGGTGGGGCTGGTATTAGAACTGGATTTCAAATCCCATCGCCACTTTCACCAATGGGCCCTATACCTGCATAACCCATTTTTTGTATCATAGTTGCTCCTTTACCATAAATTTGTTTAGTAGAATCACTAATTTGAAGTTTAATAATATATCTGCTCCTAGTTGACCTAGAATCCTCAATACCTTGAATGTCAGCATCAGACTGGAGGTCCTTTTGTCTTTGAATATCACTATCACTGCAACTGCCAAGTTAATATAGTATAGTTGGATGCTTTTTATCCCAATAAGTGCTAGAAAGGTCATCCTCATCAATTTCCTCAAAATTTTCTGATGTCTTTGGTTCACCAAAATTTTGCCTCATTTTGAAAAACTCAATTATCTTGGTTTGACACCACATTTCAAATATGCATTCCTCTTTAATTTCTTTCGGCATAGACTTCTTAGAAGGTTTAGATGCTTTCTCGTAGAAATTTAAGTATGTCAGAGGCCTTGATTTGTGTGACTCTAATATGTGTAGTGTCGTAATTTGGGATGATAGTTGTTGCATTCAAATATTATTCTCTATTGCATGTTTCTCCATCTCTTTCTTAACCTCATCCCATGAATCCTTATTTTTTAACTTTTTTATCAATGGCATCTCCTAGTGTTGATATTTGCTCGCAGAGTTCCCATTGGCAGTAAGTCTTGTTTTTATTATGTTTAGTGGATCATAATTCCAGTGACTAACAAAATGAAAGCCAAAAGAAGTTACCAGTTCATTTGCCACTTTGAAAGCTTTTCTCTCAAATGTGAGGCCTCCAATTGTGAAAGGAAAGGAAGGAAATATCATTTTCTTTTGTTTTGCACTAAAAAGTTCATTTGTGCTCTCCATCTGCCTTACATATTCTAGTGCAAAAACCCTTTCTGTAACATGCATTGGAAGTTTGTAGGCTTCAACTGTTGAACTGTAAAACCTTAAGACAGTGTACTCTTCCATGAAGAACCAGTCAACCAATTGAATCTGACTTCCCATTTGAATGCAATCTTTACAAGATACAAGCAATCCAGGCATTGTAGTGCTTGTGATTTTTTGGTAAATAGTTTTTATTGTAAACAATCATCCTCATCTTATGTGTCCACTCATATACTAGACTTGGTGTCTCTAATTTCTTCTGTGTTTTCTCATCAAACTTATAGACCTTAATATCAAGCTTCTTGTTCTCTATCTCAAATATTGGGTGATGCTTTGCTAAAAGAAGGTAGCACAAGTAACTTGTGAACCTAAATGTCTTCTTCTTAGCTGTAGTTGTACTTAGTTTAATCATTAGTAATTGTTGTTGCATAGATTCAACAATGTACTAAACAAAATCATATCTTACTACTACATTGTCAACTGATTCACCTCAAAAATGGATATTATAAATCATTTCAAGAACACTGGCCCCCACTTCCTTGTTACTATCCAATCCTAGGAAAAATGATAACAAAGAAATAGTATTCTGAACCTAGGGCACAAAAATATCACACTGATAAGGAGGCTTATGGTCTTTGTTTAGTGTAACACTAGTAGTGGACTCTGAGGGTATTAAACCCTTAATATATGAATCTTGAAAATACCTTTCCACCTTGTCATAAGCCTAAGCTAGTTTATCCAAGTCAATGCACTCCTTAGAGCTTTTTGTTCTAAACCCTAACCCTAGGTCTAACAGAGTGAGAAATTCACTCTCAGTTATTGATAAAATTTCCTCCTAAGTGTTTTGGTTTACAATTGCCTTTCTATTTTCATCATAATTTTGAGCACATAGCATTACAATTTAAAGGCAAGGGAATACATTGAGTACAGTGAGGTTTGCTAATCTAGTAACCAGAGCAACTAGTTTATTTGTATATGCACAAATATTGTTGTTATATTTGTAATAAATTCTCTCCTTCTATGGATCTTTCCACTTACTAAACATTGAATGTCTAATTACCATGATTCTAGAATCTCCATGGATAACAAGATCAAAAATATTATGACATTCATCGATGAAACTTGGGGTTTGTAGCACTTGTCTAAGTTCTATAATGGTGTTCTTTTCCTTTATGGGTGCACTTGTTTGGGAGGTTTTTGACTTTGTTTTGCACATCCCTGACTGCTACTGGTTATGAGACTTCAGGCGCTATTCAAAATAATTGTAAAGTGTAAACCTAAGACAATTAAAATCAAGATTTCTATTGCTGCAAATTGCAATGGATTTTTTTTGAAAAAAATTAAATACCTGGAATTGAGATTGGATAATTGGTGTTGTCGTCTGATACCCAAGTTTCACACTTTCAGTCTTTAAAAATCAGAACACAAAATGGAATTCTGCTAGTCTTTGAAAATTTAAAATTTGAAAACCCTATGGCTATCATATTAGGCTCTCATCTTAGAGTTCTAGAACTCTCAACTCCATACTCTAAAAAGGTAATACTTGAATTTTAATAGTTAAAATGAAAGTAATAAGTAATTAATGGTTTTAACTTTTACGTACAATGTACATCTAACTGTAATAAATTGTCAAGACTATATATTAAATAATGTAGTGATGTACATAAGTTACATAGGTCATGATTCTAGATGAGTCTTGGCAAATGGGAAAGCATTCTCCAAATCGGCCCAAAATTCATCTCGGGCCATCGACCTCTAGACTATCAAATGGTCATTAAATTTATTATTATTATTATACTATATTATTTAATATTATTTATATAATATTAAATAATATTACATAAATAATATTAAATAATATAATATAATAATAATAATGACCATCTTAATCTAATAGATTGACGACCCGGGATGAATTTCAGGCTGATTTGAAAAATCTTTTCCCATATGCTTAGATTCATCTAGAATCGTGACATGGATGAATCTGGGCTGATGGGAAAAGATTTCCCAAATCGGCCCGAAATTCATCTCGAGCTATCGATGACTCGATGGTCATTATTATTATTATTAGATTATATAAATATTATATGGTTATAATTATATTATTTTATATGGTTACGATTATATCATATGGTTGTAATTATATTATATTATATTATAGTATAAATAATTATATCATATGTATATGATATGGTTATAATTACAATTTAAAAATATAATTGCAAATGCTTTATTTTTATTCATATTTATTATTTAGTTTCAAAATTAAAATATAATATACTTATAATATCTATAAATTATTAAAATTTAACATACATTGAAAATTGTGATAATTGTTTATAAACTATTCTTCATCATTTAAAAGATTTCATAATGAAAAAAAAGTTAGGAATACGTGACAAGATAGGTATGAAATAAAAAGTTGACACATAAATTATCAAAATTATATTTAACTTTGTTAAAGTTATAACTTATAATCTATTATTCTTTACTTTTCCTTGAAGCTCTATTTGTTAACTTTTAACCAATCACATTAAAGGAAAATAGTTAATTATTATCAGTTCACTATTTTTAACTAAGTCATAGACTAATAGTAACATTTTAGTAGTGCATAATTTGAGAAACAAAATGCCAAAAACAAACTTACAAATTCATAGCCTAAGAAGAATAATAATTTGAGAAGCTAAAAACTATTATTTTTGTTAACTTTTCACCAATTAAATTAAAGGAAAATAGTTAATTATTAACAGTTCACTATTTTTAACTAAGTCATAGTTTAATAGTAACATTTCAACAGTGTATAATTTGAGAAATAAGATGCCAAAAACAAACTTACAAAATTGTAGACTAAGAAAAACAACGATTTGAGAAGCCAAAAACTATTGTTTTCATTGATAATAGTTTAGACAATACAATATACATAATACTAATTCATAGCTTACATATTCAAAATAGCTAATTAAATCACTAATAAGCCTGGTTCTACTATTTCATAATTTACAAAAAAGAGCAGGGCCCAATCCAAAGAAAAATAAAGATATCTTGAAAACATTTTTTTGGCAAACTTTTGCCCTAATCAAAACATTTTTGATACATAAATTATTAAAATTATATTTAACTTTGTTAAGGTTATAACTTATAATCTATTAATCTTTAGTTTTCCTTGAAACTCCATTTGTTAACTTTTAACCAATCCAATTAAAGGAAAATAGTTAATTATTAACAGTTCTCTATCTTTAACTAAGTTGCAAACTAATAGTAACATTTCAACAGTGCATAATTTGAGAAACAAGATGCCAAAAACAAACTTACAAAGTTGTAGACTAAGAACAACAACAATTTGAGAAGCCAAAAACTATTGTTTACATTGATAATATTTTAAACTATACAATGTACATAATACTAATTCATAGCTTACATATTCAAAATAGCTAATTAAATCACTAATTAGCCTTGTTTTAATATTTCATAATTTACAAAAAAGGGCAAGGCCCAATCCAAAGAAAAATAGAGATATCTTGAAACCATTTTTTTGGCAAACTTTTGTCCTAATCAAAACATTTTTTTTCCCTAAAGGGCCAAAGGAACAGGGAACCAGGGAACCAAGGAGGCTGAAAGGATGAGTGGGTTGAGGGGCTGAGGGATTGAAGCCTTTAATCAGAAAGGTCTTCAATTCAATCCACAAGGAATCTTTTGGAGAACATGATGTCAATGAACTCGTCTAGCCATGTGAAGTTTGTCTTGCTGACATCATTGTCCAACAACAACCACTTTTGAAAAAAATCCCTTCCAAGCCACACCCACTTTTGATGGTGAGTCAGTTACCATTCATTCATGCCGAGCAATAAAGTATTCTTATGTATAATGCACCCTATGCCTTCCTCCGAGCACTTGTCTACTACATCTGCAAAAGGGATGCCAATACAATAATTTTGATATCATCTTCTAAAAAATTTTCCTTAAAAATGTTAGATAGAAGCATCAACATGTCTATATGCCTACCTCCAAGGTTGAGAAGAGACGCGAGGAAGTGGGAGGTAATATCCATGGACACACAGTACCTCTTATCATTTCTCAAGAATTCATGGTTGAGTACCATGCATATAGCATGGTGCATAAAAGGACTTCAACCATCTACCTTACAAACCATGGCAAGGACATCATCAGGAATTTTTCCCAGAAAGGGCTTTTGTAGAGCCATATTAGTGCATTGCAGGCGAATTGGCGTATCCATGACTACGATTCAAGAAACTGAAAACTTTGCAAAGTGCAACTACAAACCAAATTCAGATTGAAGAAATTAGAATATGAGAAATGATATTGAAAGAGGAATTGAAGAGCCTATTTAATGGTCGACTGCAGTTGCATCTAATTCTTTGGCATTCACAATCTTCCATGTCTTTTTTTTTCATATTTCTATTAATTTTCAAATGTGTGAAACCCCAAAATGTGCTGACATTAATCATTAATTTTAATATCGAATAGTCAATAGTGCCTGACATGACTAATGATTTCCAAGAAAAGTTTTCCATGTGTCTCCATTCTGGAGAATTACGTTTGACTCCAAGTCTTTTCAAGCAAGTGGCCCTAAGATGCATCTACTATCATTGATCTCTAACTAATCAATGGTCAATAAAATTATTGTATTAACTATTAACATAGAAAAAGTGATGATAGTTGACTTGGTAATTGTGACATTGACGTAATGATGTTAGGACACTATTAATAAGACACGTAAGATAGTACACAAGTTGAAACTTGAAAGTGACTACTCAACAATCATTAGAGTCACTAGCCAATACATGTGCAAATTTCACTTTCAGATTAAACATTTTTTTTAGTTTACCACTGAAGATTAGCCAAGACCATTATTATTCATTTTCCTACAAAACAAGTAATTCGCCTCTGACATTATTAATTCATTTTTGGCAAGGGAAAAAATAGCCATCATTTATATATCCATCAGTGAAAAAAAAATATTAATTTGCCACATTTAAAATGATTTTTTCTAGGGTAAGAAAAAAATTGCCAACATATAATATTTTATTTCCCTATATGGAACAAAAAAATCACCCTTGATATTAAAATTTTCTTGCCCACAAGATGTTGGATTCGCCAGCATTTTAGGCTTTTTTTTCGGGAGGGGTTTCTTAAAGTTATCCCTATAACTTTGTTGGAAAAGATGGGGAAGGGGAAAAGGATTTTAGGGAAATTAGGGCTCGAAAACCCTCGGTCTACAAAAAAGAAGAAAATTAAAATCAATGACTTAGTTTTGGATAATGAGGAAAACAATGACTATGAAGAAGAGAAAGAGGACAAAGAGGGTCAAGGGAAAGAGGAGATGGAAAGGGACATTTTGGAGGAAATTTTTGTTTTCAATCAGTTGAGAGAATGTTTGGAGGTGGCATGGATTCTCCGACTTCATCAGGCTTTGGGCATAATGTTATTAATTCCTCAGCAGAGAAAGAAAAATATACCCTGATCAAGCAAGAGGGGACAAGCTCCCCTTCTACTACCAAGAAAAATGAAAAGGAGTCATAGAAGAATAATGTGGATTATGAAGAACCTAATGAAGCTATCAAGCAAGTAGACAATGATGAGTCCATTGACCATGATGTTTATATTTCTATTAATGATGTCAAGAGGAAGGGTATTGAATGTTAGTCTAAGAGAAGGGATAAATATTTTGGGGAAGAGAAAGAAAAGAGGAAGGAGATAACCCCTATCCTGCATGTTGTTGGTGAAGATGAGCTTAATGTTAAAATTACCACGGATGACATTAGAGACCTAGCTGTCAATCCTCCCCATGGGCTATTGGAAATTGCTAAAGAAATATCCCTATATTCCTAGAGGCTTGATAAATGGACCTTTCACTTTATCAAGTTTCTAAACCTAAGATGCAAGGCCTTAGGGGACAGAAGTCACGAGATGGAAAATAAGAAATATGAGAGTGGGTAGATGGATAATGTCACTGAGTAGTAAGGGTTAGAAGAGGTCATTGAAGAGCTAAAGAAAAAGATAGACAAAATGAAAAAGTCCACCAAGGAAGAGCTAATAAAATGCCATGATATGTTGGACTCTATTAATGATTGTTTGAACATGGCCACGAGTCTCATGGACTAGGGCAAGGAAGTGAAACTGGTGCTACATCTAGAGGAATCTCATAAGGACAAGGTGTATTCTAGACCTAAGAAACATACTCACTCCAATAGAAAAAAGAAACAAAACAAGGAGACCCATATTTCTCATCAAGACATCAAACAGGTGTCTGAGAATATTTAAGATATTCAGTAGGAGCTGAAAGATAAAGTTGAAGCTTTGGCCTAGTTCTATTTTTGTCTTTTCTTTTTTTGTCGCATCAACCTTAGTTTGGCTTTTTGTTAGTTTTTTAACTTTTGTTGGTTTTGGTGTTAGCTTTTGTCAGGTTTTGCTAGTAATGGTTGTGGGTGTTTAGTCTACTCTAAACACAATTTTGTTTAAGGACTTAATGCTTTCTCTTTTTCTGTAAAATAATTGGGCTCTTGGATGCCTTGTAAAAATCTTGTTTTAGCCTTAATCAAAAATAATTTAATGAAAAAATGCCTAGAAATAGTAATTTTAGATTTGTATTAAAATTTGTGATCTCTTTCATTGTAGTAGAGGAGGGTTTGGAAGAATAATAAAGAAGGCTTGTAATTCAAAAAATATTTTTTATTTTTTCTTCTTATGTTTATGTTAATTATTTGTGGAGTTTTGACCTTATACAAGTCAAATGTTTTCTATATGATGTTTTCTATATTGTTACTCTGAATAATAGATAATTGAAAGTTTATACTTGTTCCCCAAAAAATGGTCTATCTTAGATGGGATAAGAACTCTCTAGCTCTTTTGTAAAGCTTATTAATGGGCTACAAATTTGAAAGCAAGAAGGTGTCAAATAAAGGAGAGTTGAGAATTCAACGTGTCGACCTAATGGAAAATTCTTCTCACCTTCTTCAGTGTCGGATATCAAAGTAGTAAGAGAACATGCTCATACTTTTGTCAAACCCATTTTAATCGAGTCATTAATGCGAATTTCAGCTCTAGATAGTTTTTATCGCGCGGTGCAGACAACCGTGTCTTTCCCTTTCAAATTTCAAATTTTACAGATCCTTTACGATTTGAATTGGCATGGGAGTCTCGCATAAGGCATGGTGATCTACGTAAAAATGTTGATTTTATAAGTCAGAGTTTGAGATATTTTTTACAATGGTTGAAAGACGTACGCGGAGAGGATTTATTAATTTGGGATGCAATTAAATTAAAGCTGCTTCAGGAACTTGAAATTCATTTGCAACAAGTAATTACAGTGTTGCTAAAATCGGAGTTTGTTAATTTATTTCCTGGCAATTTCACTCTCTATTTCATAAAAAATTCTTGAATTGTTCAAGCTTCAAATTTTATATTGGGACGGGTATGGAAATTTCGCCATTAATAACAGGAGAAAGATGTTATAGAAATACACGGCAAAATTGCAAATTCAATAACTTGTAAGACAATGCAAAAATGGGGAAATTTCGTAAGCGGCGTCGATCTGTAAAGACTACTGCTTTCCTGGTTTTTGCATGTTAAGTAGAAGGAAGCATATATCAGGTAGAGTGTTACCCAAGGTATGATGAATTACTCAGTGGACACGTAGAAAACAAGGAAATTGTCCATTTTATAACACGTATAGGATTTTTTTTGGTATAAATACAATGCAATGCCCATGGAAAACATCATCATCTCCAATTATCAAAGCGAAGGAAAATATCATCTTCTTGATTTGCAATTCAGTTTTGGAGGAATAAAACAAAGCCATCATGAGAAAGACCAAGCTGAGACTTGAGGGTACATACAAGGAGTCCCATAAGAAGGAGATTCAAAAACTCCTGCAAGCCTTGGATGGAGTTATAGGGGTGGTTGAGGTTAATTTACAAGAGAAATTCGTTATGGTACACCATGATCCAACATCTCGAGATGAGTCGGCCATAGGTATATTGTTTTACATGAAACCTGCTATATGCTATAATTACTTTAAGAAAATGTTATGAAATGGTTTCGACCATTATTATGGTATAATGTGATGGGACAGACTAATCTTTATCAAAACTTATGAAGGATAAAATAAAGTCAAATGTTTTTTTCCAAATTCATAAAAATATAGTAATTTTTTTTAAAAAAATTTGTTGTTTTCCACTATAAACTATGCAGATTATGAAGATCAAATGTTGAAATTGTCAAAAAAATCTATGATGTTTTTGATTTTAAGAAAATTGATCAACATAGACATAGGGGCGTCCTATTGTGATTTCCATTAAGAATTTCTAATCATATTTTGTCGACGTTGCTGATCATAAATATGTGTGCAGTTAAAGTGCTCAGCGGGAAACGTTTCAAGGCCTCAGTTGTACAGTCCACTGACTATTAAATTTGTCTCAGTACAGCTATATTCAAAGTAAAAAGCAGCCTTTGACGAGTAGACTAATCTTGTTAATATTATCTTTGCATTGTTTATTTGTATCAAATGGGTCTGGTGGCCCATTTATGAGCAGTTCAGTAATATTATATTTGCATTGTTTATTTGTATCAAAGGAATAATAAAATTCTTATGGGGAAGGCATTTGTTTTCAGTGTATTTTGTCAATTCTATCGAAGCTCGACGTAATTTAACATGAATGTAATCATGTATTTATGGATAAGATGTTTTCCCATAATGGAATAGGATTATAAATTTAAATTGAAAGATAATTACACACGAATGTAATCGTGTACTTATGGATAAGATGTTTTTCCATAATGAAATGGGATTATAAATTTATATTGAAAGATAATTATAATTTTTATGAAGAATAAATGGTAGTTAGAATAGTTGTTATAACTAGCTATTCAGTAAGAAAATGTATTTTTATTCAGCACCCAGAGAACTCAACACTAGCAAGAATTAAAATCATATATTATCTAATAGCCAAAATAAAACGAGAAGATAAATAATTTTATTAAAGAGATATATAAATATCAAAAAGAAAAATAGCCTTCATGATGTTAATTTGATGTAATTTATTTTTCATTTAAGAAATACAGCTATTATACATTAAAATATTTATATTTAATAAATAGTGATTAATGTAGAAAAATGGGAGCTAGAAGGGGAGATGAATGGAGAAAAATTGTAATATTTCCTCCTTAATCTAGTAAACGTTGATATTATTTTTATTAAAGAAAGAAATATTATTTAGAATATTTTAAGTAATATGATGAAAATTACAATAATTTGATATTTACATTTGATTACTATAATTTTATTTTATTCTATTACTTAATTACTATTCAAAATAATAAATCTTTTTTTTTTTTAACTAATCTATATACTGATTTCACCATCAATGTCACTACTAAAGACTATTATAAACAAGTCACTACTTTCCCCACTTAGCATCCTTGATCTCCCCAACTTGGTTCATATTATGACAAAAGAATATGTTTAGAATAAGGCTGTGTCCTCATTTTTTATTTGATGTTAAACCATGACTTCTCTATGATTTCGCATGTTTTTTCTTTTATGGATCTCATTTGTTCTTTTGAGATATTATATGCAGGTCAGGGTCTTGGATTACACTTACATCAGATGGCTTTCTAATTTCATGGTCTTAATTGAAGTTTTGGATGTATCTTAGGGATTGTAATCTCTATGACATTTTTCAATGGGCTCTAGGTCTTGTCTCTAGCAGCAATCAATGAATTGTATTCATATGAGTTTTGGGCCCTTTGTAATTACTATATTCTCGATCTAAGAATCTCTAGGACCAGATTCATTAGTGTTGATAGATACTCTCTATTGATGCAGTATTTCTTCTTCTGCATTCTTTTTTATATCAAGCAGTGACTGGAGTTTTTCTTTTCTATTTCTTTTCTCTAGGAGCTTTTTTGAACCAATGATTATTAATATAAATATAATGTTTCACCAAAAAAATTAAAATTAAAAATACATTGTGTACATATACATAATAATTTCTCTTTGAGTGCTAACATTTAGTAAAATATTAAAAACTCTGAAACTATTATTTAGAAGAAAAAACACCATGGCTTTTATCCTTGATTGTGTCTAGATTTGTGCTTTTAGTTGATATTAAGACTATGTTGATAGTATGGATAGGATCTTTTGCTAATCAAACAGATCCCCTCATTTATATTTAAATGGCCTAATTGTAATCCAACATCAAAGGGTGTACATGATGGAGTCCCTGCACCCACATCATCTTTCATTGAATATCTTCTCTATAGAAACATCTTTGGATCTATATAGTGTTACAAGATGTATGCCCTTAGTCTCCATATACGTGATGTTCATTCTGGCACTTGAGTTTGCAACATGGCCTAACCACCTACCATGTTCTATAAGTCTGTTGAGTTTAACATGCATTAACATGTCAAATTTTTGGTTGAATGGCAACACATAATTGGTATCAATGCATAGGTCACAAGTTCTAACCTTGAACTTACATTAGGGAAATGGTTCAAGGTGTGCACCCTTGATCTCCTTGTCATGTCTAGTGTGGTGCTTGATCTTTAAGTTCAACAAGAACCAATATATTTGTATTTTTATTGTGTGGTGGTGGTAAAATATGACAATTAGACCCATAAAAAGTCCATCATATTACATAAGTTTTGATTTTCATACAAACATTTACTCACATTCTAATTTTTTTAAAGAATAACAACATCCACTAGATTGAGTGTGGGAAATTAATCAATAACTCACACATTTAGAAAAAAATTTCTATATTTTACTTAACAAAAAATGGGTATGACACATGTATATATAAAATAATGCATCAAAAGTATATTAGTATAAAATTTATTTAATGTATAAAAAGGTGGGGCTTTGCTCCAATTTACATAATCTCACACACTCTTGTTTGGGCTTCTCCTTGTCATTGTGCACATACCTTATTACATAAGGATGTTTCTCATAGGATGGATCCTTGCATCAAAGCATAGGTGATGTCTATGTGAGGATTTAGATAGGCAGTTTCTTGTGTTTTAGACATAGTTTTCCCTAATTTGCATAGACCTCTAGTCCATTCTTCATAATAGATCACTAAATCATAGTCAATCTTCAAAGTTGTAATTATAAAGGATCTCTTTGGCAAACTAATATGTACTATCAATTAGGATTTAAGACATCAACTAGATTTCTAACCTTGAATTCTTGTCTCATTGCAAATGCATTTTAAAGCTCCCTTTCTTTATCTCTCATTGTCCACATATTGAATTTGTTTGGATACTACTATCAGCTAAAGAAAGGATTATTTGCAAGATCATGATTTGATTTCAAGGTTTATGAGACTCTAGCCAATGTTATACAACCTATGCCATTAGCCTATGAAAACTTGGAGGAATACATGATGGATGAAAATAGTATATATCCATATGTTAAAAGATTTTTCATTTTGGAATTTGACTCTTAAGACCACAAGGAATTGCTACTTAATATTATTCCATATCCTTTTCAAGGATATTTATTTTCCATAAAATGGTCATTTCCTTTATTTGACCCATGATTTAAGACATTTTCCTTTCCAAGTTTTGGTTGAATCATTTAAAAAAATCAAATTTTAATGAGAATCTCTCATAAGGTATGATATAGAAGTTGATGGATTCAACCAATATACTATAAAATAAATACCTTAAGTACAAAATAAGCCACCAAGTGTAAAAATAATCTTATTGATTCTTTAAAAAAAATTATTACTAAATTTCCTATGAATATAGATACTCAACAAATTGAGCAAAAAAGTTAGACTACTCAAGAAGGAGATAAGGGTGTCAAGAAAAAAAGTGGTGATGTAAATGATGGTACCACACAAACTAGAGGAGACACAAAAGACAACACATTTAGATGATTTAGCTACTAGAAATAGGCCACAAGCCCAAGGACCTCTAAGTGAGGGATTGAAGGGGCAAGGACATTATGGCCAACTCAAGTAGAGTTCACTAGGTGAAAAAGATAAGGATAAAAGGAAACAATATGAGGTTCAACATCATGTGCCACAAATCTAAATAGTTATACACCAAACATCACAATAGGGAAATATTGAAGGAGAGTTATGCAATAGTTATCCATCCAACATCTAAATAGTTATGACTACATTGAAGGATAAAAAGAATAAGATATCAATAAAGTCCAATCTCGTCATGATAGATGAGCTTATTTTCATAAAAAATGTGACCCCCCATACTTTAAATCCATATTCTTCAATCACATACTTTAAATCCATATTCTCTAGAGTAATATGGAGAGTTATGCACTCAAAAGAAAGAGCAAGATCAACTCAAGAAGAAGATGAAGCATACGCAAGTTTTATTTGATGCTAAGGGCATCTTACCAAAAGTTGTTCCTAATACAACTCTGGATGAAATAGCCCCATGTTGGAACAACTAGTAATGTTCATTGATAAAGTGAATGACCCTAATGTTGATGCACACATAGAATTGATAGAGAGGTCAGAAAAGAAATTTGAGAAGTACTGGAGAAGGTAGTACAAACCATTGTAATCTAGCAAGTGGAACATTCCATTTTGGTTACCAAGCTAGAGGTTGTTATTCCGAATGTTATTTCATTTCTTAAAAAGTTATGTAACATTCCTCATATCACCCAAGAACTTAAGGAAAAACTATAGAAAATTGGTGAGAACATGAAGTCAAGTACAAATGCATTGACAACTGATCTGAGTTTATACTTTGTTCACTATTCTTGAGTGAAATTCTATACAGGGATTCAACATGAATTATTAGTGAAAGAGGTCAATATAAGGGATAAGATCAATAAAATGCAATATTTTTTATTACCTCATCTTGAGGTTATGCAAAGGTGTATTAAAAAGGCCAAGGATCTGATAGCTGCACTTGAACTATCAATTGTTTATCACATGATAGAGCTATCAGCAAAATTGAGAGTGTAGAAGCAAATATTATGTTTTATTGCACTTGGACTATCAATTGTTGATTATGGACTAGGATAGAATTAGGGTTTTTGGCTAGAAATCTCGATCGTTGGTCCCACTTCTTCTTGATGTATTTGAATCTTCTTGCAAATGATCTATAGAAACCTTGATGTGAGGGATTATATTTTTGTGCTCTAGTCTCCTGGGAATCAAAATTTTGCATCTTTGCACTTCTATTGAATTGTGACATACCGATATATCTCAATCTAAATTTAACATAGCTCTGTGGACCATTCTGTCTATTTGGATGTTCATTTGTCCAATTTTTCCAACATGATCTATCCTCTCCAAACCACCTCTGTCAATCCTTACTTCACCTTTGATCTTCATTCTTGTGCCCTCGCACCTCGCTTCTTGCCTCTACTCCTCACACCATCATGTTTTTTTTTCATTTACAAACTAGATCTAAAGGAAGTAAAGAATAAGAAAATATTTAAAAGGAAAAAAACTAAAAGAAGAATAAGAAAAATAAGGAAAAATATTTTTTTTCTTATCTTTTATATATGAATACAATTACAATATATAGACTTCTTTAAATTAAAATGATAAAGAGAAGAAAAACTAAAAAATGGATATTCCTTACTTAGCTTAAACACTAAGAAAATAAGATTTATCCAACCTATCCAAAATTATCTATAAAAATAGACAAAAACAAATTCATGAATATAGAAACAAAAATAAATAAAAATTGGTAAATTATTTGTGTCAAATGAAGAATACTCTTTGTAACCATGAGTTTCCCAAAAGCACTACTACTATAATAAGTCTACAAAAAAGAAGAAAAAAGATAGAAAATATCTAATAATCTACACAAGCATCCCCAAACAATGAATAGATGAAAAAGAAAGGCAAAACATCTCTCAATGAATGATGTAAGTGACCTAATGAGACTAATCAAACATGCAAGAATATTTTTTTATTAAAATATATAGGTATCAATTGTCTATAAAACTAATCAACTATAGAACCAAGGAAGCATCAACATGAAAATTTGAAGATCCCCTCCATAATACACATACAAAAAATGCATGACCTTGGTATGTTTATAAAAGTTATTGTGATTACTATTCACTTCAAGCCTATACTTTTTAGAAGAAGAAGTGTCAGTTAGCTACTTCATTTCCAAAAACCCTCACCTTGATACCATGTAGAGTTTTACATAACATACAAACATTGGATTTAGCTAGAAAAGAAAGAAAAAGGATGCAGGTAAAAGAGGAAAATCAAAAAAAAAAAAAGAATAATAAACTATTTCTTATTAAATTACAAATGAATACAATTACAATATATAGACTTGTTCATAGAAAAAAGTGGAGGAAAATAGGATAAATGTTAAAAATAGATTAAACACGGGGAGAATAATCTTATTCCAACCTAGTAACAATTGTCTATTAAGAATGAATAAAACAACTTCATAAATCTACTAATAGAAAAATGAAATTTGGTAAACTATTTTCTCCAACAAAATTTGATCTTCAATTTCATAGAAACTTAAACATTTATCTCATTTAGTGATATATAAAAATTTATTCTACAATTAAAATTAAAATCACTTTTTACACTTGTATTACTATGACTTTTGGAATAAATAACATGATGCCATCAAAATTTTATGATACAATATTAATATAATTAGGTTACATCTATTATTATTATTATTATACAAACAAAATCATCACTACAAGTCTTATGAAGTATGAAGATGATGTAATTTTTTTATAAGTAAATATTTTAATTACAAAGAATTTTTTAAAACTAATTTACAAGCCAGACATTATTAAATAGAAGCATTAAAAAATTTCTCTTCATCAATTAGAAGAAGAGTAATACTATATATTATTTTTCAATAAATTGATTACCAAAATAGTTCAAAAAAATTTATTAAATAATGCATAGAAAATTATCTATTACTATTACTATTGTTTAAAATTAATTTTCAAAAAGTATAGGAAATTATAATTTATTGATTAAATTTTTTATGGATGCATATTATATCATACAATTTTTTCAATGCCACATTGGTATCATTTGTGCAACATCCTCTAGACTATTTACAATTTATTCTTGGTCAACTCCATCTTTTTTTAAATTATTATTTCCTTCAAAAAAATTGCAACATAATTCAATAGTGGGAATTGTGACAACTCTTAAATAACATCATGTACAACCTTAAACCATCTTGGATCAACTTCCACTTGTGTAAGTTGGTGTTGTCTATAGACTACATATGAGTAATCTTCCCATAATCTTCCTTCTATTTTATAATCATCTTAAAGTTACTCCAATAACATATATAAATAGTGGATGAATGAAACATATTTATAAAATATTAAAAAATATATAAATTTGAAAATACAAATTTAATATATTAATGACCTACAAAGCATTTATTCATTGATCATTTCCTCACTATAAATTAGAGACATTTTCAATAATACAATATTCACATATATCCTTATAACTTCATTCTAAATAGTCTTCATGATAAAATATTACATAATACCTCCTTTGATAAAGGTCTTAAGAAATACAATGATAATTATCAAATTTAGACTGGGTAACCCAAAATAATAGACATTTAATAATTTTGTCATTATTATCCTTTTCTTGAGACATACTATTTCCCTTCTTTAAATACTATCCTTGAATGGAGAATTTACAAACTGACATTTCCTCATGTATTGTTGTTGATCCTTCTTTATTTAATTAATCTGAGAGGCTTTCTACAGTGGAAGCATTCATCAATGTAAACTTTTACAACTTTTGTAAAAAATTGACGTGTAGCTGGCTATTCAAATATATATATATATATGTGTGTGTGTGTGTGTGTGTGTGTGTGTGTGTGTGTGTGTGTGTGTGTGTG